>QKWP01000298.1:211908-236737 GCA_003550325.1 Gigaspora rosea | reverse complement strand
GATATTATATTTTAAAAAAGTTAAAGATGGGTAATATGATACTCAAATATAATTTTACATATATTATTTGGAGTTCCTCTGCTTTGTATAACCAGTAATCTTCACCACTAGTTATTTAAAGTAAATATCATTTAAAAAATATATACTTCAAAATTTTTATTAAAATTAAAGAAGTTTTTATTATTTAACTTATAATTTTTTGTCATTAGTATATTTTTCTAAAAATTTTTAAAACATAAAAATCAAAAATCAAATAATAAAAAGTTTTCCAATACTAATAAAAATTTTAGTATAAGTGTATTTTGATCTTCTAAATAAGTTTATTTAAACAACTTTAATTAATTCATATAGTAAAATTTTAACTTTACAATGTAGCGACTATTGTAAATCATAGAGTAGCTTGAATTAGAACATATAAATATTTTAAAATTTGATTGACTAATAGAGTATTATGTGTGGGTGAATGGAGTAAAATTTTTGAATTCATTAGTAACCAAAAATTACGCAATTTCTGGAAGCCCCTAAATGGAGTTTTTTTAAGTTTTTTTTTTATTTTATACAATAATATTATAACTACCCCAAGAACACTTCTAAAAATTAACCAATCAGAATTGGAGATCAGGTGTAATGTGAAATCAAAACAATCGAATTTAAGAGTAATAAGCTTTAACATTAAGTTAGAGTTAGGGTAAGGTTAGAGCAAGATTAGTAGGTAGACTATATACTAAAATTCGATGCGGAATTTTTTTTGTTAGAATATGAAGGTGGTTTCTTATGCGACTTTTTAAGAAACATGCGATTTTTGACAAAGCGAACATTTGTTTTAAATTTTTCTGATCATGTAACATTACATCTGATCTTGAAATCTGATTTATTATGCAAAATTTTTGGAGGTGTTCTTGGGGTAGTTATAATATTATAGCATATAGCAGATTAGTGATACAAATCAATAAAATTTTTCAATCAATTAGTTGATAGATCATTTTATCCAACTAATTGATTAATCAAATTTTATTCAACTAATCGATTAGTTGGCGATTAATCGACCAATTGATTAATCGATTAGTTGACTAATAGATTAACCAATCGATTAATTGAATAAATAATAAACGAAACTTGGTAAAATACACATAAGGTAGCAACTAAAAACAGCTAGGTTGATATTCTTATATGATCAGTTGATTAAATGACCAATTGATTAATTAGTTGATTAATCAATTAGTTAGCTAATCAATTAATCGATTAGTCAACTAATTGATTAATCAACTAAATTGGGTCTGTAAAATTCAAATCGATTAGTTGTCAACTTACAACTAATCGATTAATTTAATTTTTGATTTGTATCACTATGGCAGATTATGCATTAAATAGGTTTATTTAATTTTTTTTTATTAGTTACTCTTTATATACTGAAATTTCTATTAGTATTAGGTTTAAAAAGAAAAATTTTATATTCTGGACTTCTCTATACTAAACAAAATCTCATGAAATGGCCTGTTCAGATTAGAGAGAAGCAACTGTATATAAAAAACATAAAGAACAAATTTTCTTTCCAAAATATTGTAAGAAAATTATTGCAAACTCATTATATATATAAATGTAAATTAGTAAAAAAGGAACAAGTCATTTTTTAGTAATTTTTTTAATTTTTATATTAAAATATTTTAACAACTATTTAATCAAATTTGCTAAAAAATTTTTTTATTTTAATTTTAAAATTATATAGATTTAAAATAAAAAAAATTTATAAATTTATTAAAATAGTTGTTAAAATATTTAAGCTTAAAATCAAAAAAACATTTATTTACTTGGAAAAAATTTGACCTTTTTCTACTGACTCACCCCCATATAATTATTTTTAGCAAGAAAATTGAATACTTTTAATAATTGTGTATTTTGATTGCTATCTACTTACTATAGGATAAAAAAATTTTGAATTTTGCAATTTTCTGACCTGGTCAGATATGAAAACTAGTAAATTTTATTGTATTATTTATCTAATTTATAATAAAATTAAATTTTTAAATAAAAATTTTATCAAAACATTTAATTAATTTTTTAAAGTTTTAGCCTAATTTATTACTATTAAAATATTTTAGAAGTTTGCTATTATCGCTAGTGATGATCATCACCAATGTATATTTTGTATCTTTAAATTTTGTCTATGAAATCACCTTTGAAGCTCTAACAAAAAAAATTTCTCGTAAAATTTTGGTATAACTATGCCCTCACCCCATCCCAGTTCTTAACCTAACCCTAATATTAATTAAATTTTAATTTTTATTTCGGCAAAAAACTTTTTATTAATTTTTGTTAATCACTAGTAATAAAGTGGTAATAATCACCACTAGCAATAAGTAGTAATTTTCAATATTTTATTAAGATAATAGCTTTATATTATTAAATAAAGTTTGGTAAAGCTAGTTTTTCTAAGTTTTTTTTTTGTATCAAAGTTTTCACTATAAGTAATAGGTTTTTTTAGTCAAGCCTATGCTATGGATCAAGGGGTTTTTCTAATTTTAATATTAATAAAATATTAAATTGACCAAAATACTAAAATACAAATATTTTTATATTTAGTTTATATATATAGTTACCTCTTTCTAATTTGGCCCTCTATATACTGAACTCTCAATAATCTAAAATAAAACTTTCAGAACAAATATAATATATATATTTTTTCTGGATTTATCAAATTAATATAATAAATTTTGCTATTCCAAATCTATCCAAATACTATTTAGTTAGCATGAATGACTTATTATACAAATAAATTTTTTTAAATACTAATATTTACTTCAAGATTTTTTTATTTAATATTTGCCTAATAGTATCTGGTTTAGAGGAATGGCAAAAATCAGGTGATTTTTTAGGAGAGAGGGAGTAAAAAAAGTTGAATTATATATAAGAACCTGACTATATATATATTAAGAAAAAGAGAGGGGGATAGACCTCTGATAAAAAATAATTAGGTGATTAATAACACTGCCCTTACTCAGTTTGATCAACTTACCAATAATTACTTTATAAAAAACTTAATTCACAGAAAATTAATTTTAAACAAAATTAATTTGCAATCAATTAATTCACAGTGTTCAGACAACTTGTAAACTAAAAACTTTTTCTTAATAGCCTCTTTAACAATTTCTTCAAGTTTACCTTTTGCATGTTTACAAAATTGACCTGAATAGCTATAATGTAAGAATGGCATTTTTGAGTTTTTGTTGTATATGAAAAAAGATGAATGTATATACATATGTATATATAGTACTAAAATTTATAGGGTAATTTTTTTTTACTACTTATTTAATTGTATTGGGGTATAGGTATGCAATCAATCATCAAAATCAATCAATCAAAATATAATAAAAGATTACTAGCTACCATGAGTGTGTCTGTTCTTAATTATCTAACTGGATAAAAAAAGTGTCTTAACCAATAATAGAATAATCGTATGCATAATGATGGGTATTTGCATGAAGATATAGCAGTTGAAGAATACCCACGGTCATTTCTTTGGCTAATATATATAATTCAATGCAAACTAACTCAATTATATAATACAAGTCACCAGAATTCAAATAGGTTCTGTAATATAATGTTTTACAGTAGCTCATAATAAAATATGATAATTCTAATGCAAACTAATTCAACTACATAGAAACCAAAATAACTCTGGTACAAACTACCTTTCAACCAATACTGTGGCTGCCAAGTTAGCAAGTAAGTTCTGTAACAGAATTTTTTACAATGACTCATAGTGAAAATCACAATAATTCTAATATAAAAATTTTAATGTAAATAAACTCAACCATATACTGTAGTTATCAAAATAGTGAGTAAGGTGCTAACATTTATTAGGTAATATTTTAGGAGATGGGGGGTCAAGAAAAATCTTACTTTAGTTAAATTTGATTAGCTAAAATTCTATTTATAGACCTTACCTGGAGTGGGGAATAAGCTCCTATAGTAAATGGATATTAGGTAATAAATGTCAGCATCCTAAGCTTTGTAACTGAATTCTTTATATTATGATAACTTATAATAACAAATACAAACTAATTCAAGCTTAATCTCATAGAATAAAACAATTCAAATACAAATTGACTCAATCTTAACCATACTATGTTTAATAGAATAATGAGTAAATTCTGTTACAGAATTTTTTTACATATCTCATAGTAGAAATCATGAAAATTCTAATACAAACTTGCATGGGTTTAACCACATACTTGGTTACTAGAATAACAAGTAACAAGTAAGTTCTATTAAAGAACATTTTATTGTAATGATGAAAATTATGATAATTACAAACTAACTCTAACTTTTGTGTACTGCATTATCAGTTTTTTCAATTTGATCAATTTGTGTAATTTTTGCAGAAGACTAACCTAAAATATACAAAAAATAGCAGTCTAAACCTACTTTAGATAGGTTAATCAAAAATGTTAGAAAGGTAATTTTGTCTATATATAACTATCTAAAACCTAATCTAATCCTAATATAGGATGTTCCTAACCCTAAAGTTAATCAAGAAAATTATTAAGAAATATAAGTTGATTCCACTTTAGACATTCTGTATTTAAGCTTTATATATGGCTAAAAAGTAATAAATGTCACAGATTATAATTTAAAATGAAATCTACATTCTATACTTAACCTGCTAGCCTTCTAAAACCCATTAATACTTGTTTATTATAATTTTTTTTAAAACTAACCCTAACCCTAAACCCCTAACTCTAAAAAATGCACCCCAAAAAAATTTAGTTTTCGAGATTTTATACTATCATTTCATTTTAATCTGGATTTCATTATGATCTATCACAATAAATAGTAGAATATTTGCTTTTAAATAAAGTTTTTAGGGATATTAATTATTTTTTGATTATTTTAAATAATAAATACAAATGTTCTCTCAAAGCTAAATATGGGTTTTATTATAATTTTTTATTAGTAAACTATTATATACTCTTAAACTGCATAAATAATTATTTATATATTATCCAAGCAATTAATTTATATTAGCCAATCAAATGAATATTAGCCTATAAAGAAGATACTATATATAGCACTTAGAGATATAAAAAAATTGTTTTTATTATTCACAAAAATTTGAATAAAACTTTGCAAAAATTTGGATAATTTTTTACCAATATTAAATTTGTAATTTAGCCCAAATTATTACCAAATCGATCTTTATAGGCTAACTTTATAATCTAGTAGTTTAGTTTAAAATATTTCTAAAAAAAATTTTACTAAAAAAAAGAATTGTTATAAATAATATCTAAACTTGGCTAACAAAATTTTTTAAACTGGTATTTTTAGGATTGTTGTTCTCTCTGAAATTATTGTTCACTATTATAAAACTTCCAATATTACATAATCTAACAATTTATTGCTGATCAATAAAAATTGACTCTATGAAAATGTTCAGAAATTTGAATTTACATCAAAAATTCTCAAATATTGGTTTTATTGGAAAAATACCCCAATACTGTATATGGATTTTACATGGGCTAATTTGAATACAAAATTTTTTGTATCTCAAACCATGACAATTGATTTTTTTGATAGACAATAGAAATAATCGAGTTTTTTAAACTTTAAACAAAAATAACAATCAAATTTATAAAAACTTCTCTTAAACTATTGTAATTCTAAAAAACTTGTATATATGGTTCACATCATTTATAGTCAAAAAAATTCATAAATTCAAATAGCATCTTGTAATTTAAGTGATATTAGAAATATAAACTGTAAAAATAGAAATTTAGTGCTGCTCTTTCAGATTTATGGTTTATTTTTTTCTTTAGCTTGTTATTTGTGAAGTATTTAAGGTTAAAAAATAATTTCTCAAATTTCAGACTAAATATAATCAAGAGACGTGATTAAATCCGATAAAAATTTCGGTTTTAAACCTATACTGTCGAAATTTAAAGCCAAGACATAAAATTTGGACCCGATTATAAGATCACGATGTAACATAAAATTGGCAAAAAAATCGGAAATAGTAAGCATGGAAATTAGCTACGTAACCCAAATACTAATGTATTTGCGTCCATGGACGTTATTTTCAGAAACATAATTCAAAGAGAGCTAATAATTAACCGAATACAGTGCAACCATAATTTATTGTTAAAAAATTCGTTTGTGCCTCAAATAGCGCTCATGGGCGTTATTTCGCATAGATACGGTATTGTATTATTTTATGAGAAATCGACTTTGAGGTTCCTTTAGAGCCCTATAAGGGACGATACGTTTTTTTTTCATCCCATCAAAGAACAGTACCACGATCCATCAGGAGGGAGCGGTATTTTTGCGTATATTAGAATTAGTGTTTTGACCCGGGTGGGTGTCACACGGGTCACCCGCGGGTGGGTGGGTGACCCGGGTCAAGTTGTAGCAGCCTGGGTGAAACAGGTGGGTCAACCCGCGGGTGACCCGGGTCAAGTTGTAGCAGCCTGGGTGAAACAGGTGGGTCAACCCGCGGGTGACCCGTGGGCCAACCCACGTGTCACCCACGGGCAGAGACCCGACACAAATTAATGCAAATTTGTGAAGTCAACAGAATCAAATTCGAAAAATATTTAATAGTAAATTATTTAAAGGAAACCATAATGCAGTACAGAATTTTAATAAACAGTATTATAGCAGATAGTAGTATTTCTGCATTACAGCATTACGGCATTATGGCATTACGGCATTACGGCATTACGGCTTTATAGCATTACGACTTTTACGGCATTACAGCTTTACGGCTCACAGCAATTACGGCAAAAAATACGGCAATGCCGTAACCGTATTAATTTGTAAAATTAATTCTACCACCAACTATAGGTTAACCCACCTGGGTCAAATCACTAGTCATATTAACAACCTGAGATTTTTTTTTAATTGACCCAGGCGACCCGACGGGTCACCTGTCGGGTGACCCGGGTGGTGCCTTTTTTTGGACTGACCCGTTTCCACCCGGGTGGCACATTGTCCACCCGTCGGGTGACCCGGGTGAAGATTTTTTAGAATTCATTTATAAAATTTTTACAAAATTTGATTTTTGTTGAATTATACATGTTTAAAAGGCAAAACAATTTTATTTGATGCGTTTCTATTAGCTCACCACAATATTCTGCTTGTTTTATAATAGATTTGTTTTACAAGTTCGTTGCGTTTAGATATTCGTTCACATTTTTATCCTTTGCATCTTTTCACTGACTTGCTGCGGAGGATAACGAATTTGTGAATTACATTGAGGTAATGGTTAAAAGATATAAAAAATTGTAAATTTCATAGTAAAAATTAACAGTTTTTTTAAAAATTATGGAACGTAGCTAGTTTACAATAAAAAGTTTTTTTTTACCAAGTAAATGCCTATTAAGTTTCTAACATTGTAAAGCAATTTATTTCAGTTCTAATAATGGTAGACTTTGAAATAAGTTTAGATAATGAGTTATTTGTATTTTTCTCTTTGTTATAATATGATCCTTTGGCATTTCAGCATTATATAAAGGCAATGGCAATTCTCTGCCAACTTCTACTATGAAATTTAACCCTTCAACTGCGATTTGTCAACTTTAGGTTTTTTTTCAATTGCTTAATGCACAAGGCCAATAGCTTTATAAAAAAATTTGATCATACGAACTTTGTTTCCAAATTATTCAAGACCTTGTTGAAGTAAATGAAACACTTTGATTATTGGTATTCCTCCGAAAATAAGCACGCACTCTTTTGCACATAATGTCGGTCAAGATAGTTGTAATTCCGCCAAAATTTGAATAGTGTGGGCCAGGGACTTATCTTCGGTTGCGCTTATTTCGGAAGAATGTGATAACTCTCTTTAAAAAAATTTGGAGGCGGAGTTTTCGGATTTTTATTTATTTAAACGCTCGTTATAATGACTTTCATTCATCAATCAATATTCATTTTTTCTGATTAATGTAAAGTCAGAAATCGAACCTCCGAAAAATAATAAAATTATTAAAATATTTTTTATCGACAAAAATATCTGATATTTATTAATTCAGTAATTCTCAAACAAATGAAAAAAAAAAAATTTACATATAAAACATGAAATTTACACGAGTTCAGGTTTGTCGTCATTCGGATTATCAATAGTGAACCATCCAATTACAGGAGAAACAACCGATTCGTTATCAGTACCTTCAAGAATCTCTTGATTAGCTCCAATAAATCCAGCAATAAATTTTACATCTAGATCATCCAATTTAAAGGGAACACCCACAATACCATCTGGAATTTGTTCAACTCTTATTCTATGGTCAGTTGTTAAGGGGTTTCTTTCGCAATCATAAGGAAAGAAGTTCATCAACCATCCAGTGATATAAGTACCACCACCAGAACCAAAAACTTCTTCAATCTTTACAATTCTACCCCAAAAATCATGATCAATTTCACCACGATAAGTAGCAACTAAATTCCAAATAACAGGCTCAAGGCGATCTAACCAAAAATCTAAATCTAAATTTAATTTTCTTAAATGAGTAACTTTTTCTTGAAGTTTCATCCAATCTTCAAGAGTTCCTTCGAGTGTAACTTTTGGAATTCCACAAATAGTAGTAACTAAATATTCAAAAAATGCTTTGACTGCATCTAATAATACAATACGACTTGCTGTTAAGGAGCTTGAAGTAGTTGTTGAGAAATTACATACTAATAATTCCTTTAAATCAACTTTTTCCAAATACTTATCAGTTTCGGTAACAAGTTTATTTACAACTTCAGGCCAATTGCCTTCATATGTTTGAGGAGATATAATATCACCAGCTTGAATAAGAATTTGTTGTTTTCCTTTATGTCGAACAAATCTATTACGAAATTTCTCAGGATTATAATTAATATGATGACTAACACCCTGAGAAATTGTAAGCCAAACATCATCAGGACTTAAACGTAAATGCTTATGATAGTTGTAAGCATGAAGAATAGCGGCGGCAAATCCATTTGAACAATATGGTTTTTCAATGACTGTTTTTTTAGAATCTTCATATTGAACAGAGACAGAGTATAATTTATGATTACTAAAACGTTCAGCGATTGAATCTTCAACTGAAATATGTGGATCTATTTTATTGTCAAGTTTAATTTTTTCGGTTAGAATTTGAGTGCTTCGAGTTTTATTTGTTGTACTCATTCTTGCAAGTTTTAAATTGCAAATTTGAAAGTGAAAATTATTTAAAAATTTTATTTCGTTGGTCGATTTAAATGTCCATGATTCTTGTATGTAATTATTACATCAACTAAAAAGCCTTGTGCATTACGAAATCCCATTTCCAATAGTGTAATAGTGCTATTTACGTAGATTCTATATTAGTTATATGAGAAAAAAATAATGAGGAAATAGCCACAATTTCGTTAATGCTAAACTATTTCTGTACGTACGTATTTAGTATTGATAGCATGGTGCGTTGGGAGATCCATTTGATTGGTTGACTATCTTTATATAATAACGCCATATATAATAAAAGGCGGAGACAGCAACAAGGACACAACACAAAATATACCTTCCCTAACGCTAACCCTAACATTAACTCGGGCGGGCCACTGTTGTGTCCATAAGTCATGTCCGAATGATAGACTGAATTATTTATTTTATTTTTAGATTAAATAACAATAATGCGTGTATAAAGCGATATTTAACGCAACTTACAATGCGTATAAAACCAATACAATAAACTTGAATTTCAAAATTCTAAAAATATTAGTTTATTCCTTATTAACCATTTGATTTGTTTTCTTCATAAATTATGTATATCTATAATAAACTGTTGTACTCGATTGTGTTGCACTGGCTGTAAAAAAAGTTCATTATAAAAAATTACTATTTTTCTTATTAAGAACTATACTGAACGAATATAAAATTCAAAAGTTTAAGTTCGTTATATTCAGAGTTCACTATAGAGGGATTCGTTATCGATTGGATCCTTTCTTATACCCCTCATTTCAGATGGATAGATATATTTTTTTTCTCATGCAAGAATTTCTTCTTTCAATTAATGCATTCTGAATGCTAAATTATATTTATTAATTATGAAGAGGAATTTTGATGAAATAAGAAGGACACCAGCTTGTCCAGTGATAGGATTTAGTGTTCAATGCTGGTAAGAAATTGGCTATTATTCTTAGTCACCAATTATGTACAGTATTAAAAAAAATTTTTAATCTAAATATTTAATTAGCTAGTATTATTTTTTCTAGTACCCACTGGAATATGTAGAAAATTGATATGTAGTATATGTTGATCATTTAACTTTAAAGCTATTATTGTTTTCAATAACGATATTAGTATTGGTTCTAATAAAAGCTGATAGAATTCTGTTTTCACTTAAGCTCAAAAGATAGGTATTCAATAAATAATTTAAAGTTTTTAAGTGGTTTTAATTATAAGAGTTTCAATATATTTTAAAAGTTTTTATAACTTATAATAGTAAAGTAATGTAGAAATATAAATATGTAGTAATAGTCTATATAAATACAGGAAAGATACAAAAATATTAAAATGAAAGTTAAGTTTATATAAGTTATGATTGGTTAGTTTAGGTAGTATTTGATTCTTTATGTATAGGTAAAAAAGGTACATATTAAGAAAGTTTGTGTTTATTTGAATTAGTAAGTATAGTGCGGGACACCATAAACTAACACCTTTTTATATGTATTTTACAAAAATCGATATAAGGCCATACAAATTAATTTCTTGGATTTCATAACCCGGCCGGGTCTAAAAATCAAGAATCCAAATTTCAATTTTTTTAAAAAAATTAGCCAATAGAAATATACAGCAATTTACTGTTGCAAATCCGGCGTGGGCATAAAAATTTATGACAATTACTATTTTAACGTCATAAATCTAATTCAGAGTTAACGGTCAATTAACATCAATTGTGCGCTTTAATATTTTAATATAATATATTTGTGCCTTTGATTGGTCGTGCACCAGGCTCATCATGCACAATTAGATCAAATCATGCTTACTTTTTATTGTTATGATTTAATATACGTTAACATGTGCAAGTCATGTGCAGCATGTGCATCATGAACATCGTGTATGATACGCACGATCAGCACGGAATGGCTCAAAATGTTCAAAATGTGTGATATTTTTAAGAGTTAGGCAACGGAATGGCTCAAAATATTCAAAATGTGCGATATTTTAACATTAATTGACTAAGCAGGCTAAATAGGTTTTGTAACATCGATTTAGTTAATATTTTAGGCCTCGACTGCCAATATGAAGTGACAACTAATAAATTTATTTTTGAGTTTACATAGGCTGACCTGCGCTGCACCACACGTGCTTGGAAAATTTTAATGCAGATTAACCAGATCTTAACCACATACTATAGTAACAGAATATGTAACATGTAAGTTCTGTAACAGAATTTATCACCGAAACAATTCATAGTAGAAACTATTTGCAACAAACTAACTTTAACATATTGTGGTCACAAAGTTGTAGCAAATTTTTTTATGTACTAATACTAATTCAACCATCAAATATAGCTGTTCAATAGAAAAGAGAGAAATCTATTTTTAAATCCAGTTAAAAGTTTTAAAAAAACTATGCTAAGTCATGTTTTTACATCTTTACTAGCAGAATTAATCAAACTCAAAAGGTTCTGAGTAGAGACTGCAATGATCATTGTTGTGATCAAAAATGTAAAAATGTGACTTAACGTGACTTTTTTAAAAACCTATGGACCTAAAAATATATTTCTCTCTTTTCTATTGAAAAAGTTTTATAACAGAATTTTTTGCATTAAATAATGATGACAAATTCTAATGCAATCAGCTTCACCTTAACCATATACATTGGTATTCAAATTTAATTCCATATTGTGTATACTACAATAGATTATAAATCTGTAATCGAATTTTTAATGATAATAATATTTAAAAAAAAAAACAAATAAGATGGGTTGCATGAATTGCAACTTATTTAGATTATTGCCTAAATTTGGAAGGTCATATCTCCAGGTTTCAAGGCCAAGTTTAATTAATGTCTTACCACCATTAGAGCCATAAAGATCCAAAGAATCTATTTACTTAGTTATATAAAGGAGATTAGCTTAGTTCAAAAGCCTTATGGATCACTTTTTTAGAATTTTATTGCTAAAAAAAAATTTTTTTAAAAAAAAAATAAAAATCCGGGTGGCCGGGTCAAAATTTTTATTTGATGTTATGAAAACTCAAGAAATTAACTTTGTGAAACCTAACTTAAAAATAAAAAAATTTTTTTAAAAAAATTTTTTAACCAATTTATAGCTTTAAGTTAAGCTACAATTTGGTTAAAAAGGTTTTTATTTTATTTAATTTTAAGAAGTTATATCAATTTAAAGTTTACTAAGAAATTGAAAATTTGGCATTTAATATATCATTAGCAAATATTTTAAACAGATATTAATCGATATATAACACTTAAGTGGAAAATCGTGATTAAAAGGTAAAAAATAATCGACAATATATAGTAATATACGACGGGCATTTGATATTAAAAATTATTACTGGAATGGTCAACATTTGTCTAAAAATGTCAAGAAATAAAAAATTACTATAAAACTCGTAAACAAAGGGCAAATAAGCTCAAATCTTCATTATGGACCATACTCTTGTGATTGGTGGATTCCAAATTTAAAAATTACAAAAGATAATATACTAACACTTCCTTTTCGTCTTTATATGAATGTAATAACCCGAATAAACAATTATGACTTTACTTTATCTATTGTTAATAGGCCTTCTAACCCCTTACAACCAGGATTTTTATGCTCAGTAAAAGAAAAAATTAGTAATATAGAAGATAAACCTTCAGCCGCCATTAACTTTGTATATCGAGAGTTGTTTGAAAATCAAACAGAATATTTTGGATTAGCAGTATACGGGTTTTATGACAATGAAATTGTATCAGAATTACTAACTGATATTTCATTTTTTTCCATTATATTTACAAATTAACAGGTTTTCCGTACACCAAGTCCTAATCATAAGGTTGTCGATTCGAGTTATACTGGAAGGCAAAAGCTGTGCCATGATCACAATTAAATTAAATTAAATATAAACCTCCTGGGACGAACATGAAGACAAATTAGGAAACTTCTGGTGAAATTCTGGCTGAAAACTAGGACACTTCAGAAAAGGATACTTTGATGAAATTCTGATCGAAAATGAAACCATCGCCACTGGTGAACTTTAGTTGCGAACAATAATATATAATCAATTACTGTAACTCATGTAAATTCTATAAAATGTGGTGACCTTACAAAAGTTAGGATGCACCTTAAATAAATTCGGTTTCACCCCCTAAGTGCAATTATAGCACGGTCACTATTGATCATAAGTACTATTTATGTTATAAATCACTTTCTTTTTATTTTGTCATTCATGCTTGTTATTTTGCACGATGCAAACGTCATCCATACTTATATTATGTTGCACTATACGAATTAAAGGAGTTTAAAAAAACATAAATAGTATAATTTATGATCAATACCACTGTACTATAATACCAATATAGCATGATAATTCTGAGATACATCACATTTGATACAACGATAATTTTTTTGATTATTCAGAAAATGCCGCTTCGCGGCATTCTCTGATCAAAAAAATTATCACTGTACCAACGTGATGTTATCTCATATAGAGTTGCAGGTGAAACTAATCTTCAATGGTGCACCATGGTGCACCGAGACTGGTGCACCGAAACTGGTGCACCGATAATTATAAAAAACTCAAATTTTCAACGGTGCACCGATGCGTCCTGGTGAAACTAACTAGTTTCACCAACAACTCTAATCTCATATTATCATACTATATTATATAAGTATTGTATAAAATCTTCATACTGTATTTTCGCGTAATAACGCTCATGAGCATTATTTCGAAAATCGTATCATCCAAAAATAAGATGTATGACTTCGAAATGACGCCCATGCGCGTCCCAAAATAACGCGTATGTTTGGATCAATGTAAGAATCCGATTACATAAATGTTTTCATATGTCAGACAGCTGGTTTTTAGCTCAAAATAACGCGCATGCGCATACTCGAAATAACGCACATGTACTCAAAATAACGCGCAGATGAGCATTATTACGCGAAAATACGGTAAATACATAATACGGGTTGGTATAATTTACTTTCTATAAATGCAAACTCCCTCTGAGTGCACATTTTAATTTTTTTCACTATGGTGTTGACGGGATGCACTTAAGGGATGTGACTGTTGTACGCCATATGGTGTCCTGCGGCAATCATGCCAAAGGCTAAAAATTCTTCTAAAAAAAAACTCAATTGTTTTCTCACAATGGCATTTGTGAATCAAATTATCAATAATTGATAATGCCAAATCATTGTCGCACCTGCTATGTATAATTTTTAGTTTAAACTTGGTAGCGAAGTCGTTTGTATGTACAGTTTTTATTTTCAGAGTAAAAAGAGTTGTGTGTAAAAATTAAAGCCATAGACGCGGTATAGCTAGGTTATATTAGAGCAATGTAGAACCTATTTACTAAAATTTCACAAGAAACATTTTTAATTAAGCCACAAAAAGTGATTACTAATTAAAATTTAGATCTATTCTAAGTTTTTTTTTGTAAAACGAAAAGCGGATTCGTTTTTTCGATTTGATTTTTACGATTTTTATATTACAATTGATCTTTAAATTTAAAATTAATAAAAAAAGAATGTAAAATACTACCAACCACATAATATTTGAGAGATGTGCATTGATTAATGGATCAATTTGTAAAAGCTTACGAAAAAAATTGTAAATACAGAAAGTGGGTGTCAAACCCTAACTTAAAGCATTGGAAAGATTCAAAATTAACAAATAAGTGACGCATTTCAAAAACAAGTAGGATTTTTTAAATATCATTTGGCCAATTCTATATTGGCCCGGGACAAAATGACCCCCTCTTAAAATTTAAGGCCGGAATTATATAAATAATGGCCAGAATTATGTTAATTCCGGCTAGGTTTTTTTAATATAAAAACACAGATGTGATTAACGTAATCCTAACCCTAAATTCTAAGAGAGGGTTATTTTGAACCGGGTCAAAATAGAATTTCCCATATCATTTTACTATGTTTAATTATAAATCTGAAAAACAATCCCAGATTCTTGATTTTAATTTTAAACCTCTTATTAAGAAAAATTGTTGGAAATTACAATATTTGCTTAATCTCGGACTAGTCGTGATCCATTAATAAAAAAAAAACGTAATTTGTATCACTTTTGCTATGCAGTACGTACAATATCTATATAACACTCCGGATTATCATTTTAAATTTTTACTGTATCGAAAAAAAATGGCAATAAATTTTTTGAAAAGCTTTCAAATAACTTTCTTGAACTCTTTGATGTTGAGGAAGATTTTAACATAATAATTAACGTTGGAGAATCTCTAAATACTAAAAGATTTCGAGCACATTCAGCAGTTTTAAGATATAGGTCAATTGTATTTTCGTAATGAATTGGCGAAATTAATAGGGAACATTAAAACGGTTAATCTAAACTATATACTATTCAGCAATTTGAGATTATTATCAAGTAACTATTTTTAATAAGTATTATATATTTATAATCTTACATTTTTTAAGATATTTTGAAATATAAAAAGTATTAATGTAATTTAAATTTAAAATTAATTAAAGGTATATATGGTGGAGTAGTTTCATTAGAAAACGTTGATGCATCATTTATTTTTAACCTCATGGTTATTATTTGTGAGTTTTTATTCGAAGAACTGACAAAACGTCTTGAGACTTATTTGATTGAAACAAAGACTTCATGGCTTCGGTTGCATTTTTCTAAGTATTTCAAAAAAGTTTTCAAAATAATAAATTTCAAGAATTACTAAATTGGAGCAATGATATTATAGTAAAACGCCCAGAAATGTTTTTTGAATCAGAATATTTTATATCAACTCAAGAAAATGCGTTAATTTCGGTTATTAAACGAGATGACTTATAAATGAAAGAAACAAAATTTGGAAACATGTTATTGAATGGGAAATTGCACAAAATCCTGGAATACCATCTGATCCCAAAAACTGGACCAATGAAAAATTTTAACTATAAAGACTGCTTTAGAAAATTATTTACCTCATATTCGTTATTTTCAAATACCTAGTGGTGATGTTCTTGACCATTTGCAACCATATCAACAAATGTTAGATAAAAATCTGTGGGATGACATAATTAAAAGATTTTTATCTCCAGACCGACCAGTATTATCAGTAATTCTTCCACCTCATGTAGTTTTAAAACAAATATTGCCACCCAGAACGAACGAACCATTTTCAAAGATTATTAATGAAGCACACGCGGCTGAAATTACTTCATGGATTGATAAAAAGGCTGATGCGTACTCTGCAATAAATAACCCATATGAATTTAAATTATTTCTTCGTGGAACCAGAGATGGTTTTATTCCCGCTTCGTTTTGGAATTTATGCGATAAACAAACAAATCTTGTTGTAGTCGTGAAAATTAAAGGCAATGATGAAATTCTTGGTGGATATAATCCTATTGGTTGGGATAAACCGATTGGTCGTAAACATATGAATTGCGAAGAGAGCTTTATTTTTTCATTGAGAAATGGTAAGCCCTGTGAAGAGTCCAGAATGTGCTATTTGTTGTCATCCTATGTGTGGTCCAGCTTTTGGCGGTAGTATAGTTCGTACATTTGATCTAATGATTTATAATAGTTTAAACGAATGTTGGAATAGCCAATATTCATATGAAAAACGAATTAGAAATGCTAAGTACTATTCTGAAGGGAGACAGTTGATGAATACGAAATATTTCAGATTAGTAAAACATCATAAATTTTAAATATTAAGGGTCATCTTTAAGTTTTATCAATATTATGAATAACCAGGTTTAACCAAAAGAAACATGAGATCGATCTTATCATCCGACAGCACTTAAATAATATACAAAATTTTACTGCTATAATTAAATATTTTCGTAACATATAGTTTATTTTATTACAAGTAGTATCAAAAAGGCACTGAATAAAAGATATTAGATCAAAGATATAGTTTAATTAAACTTTTTTTGTTTAGAGCAATGACTTTAAAATTTTTGGGAAAATAAATATAGGTACGTAATTGCAAAGGAAACAAAAAATTGTTTTCACTGAATGGACCAATAAACTATAGATAAAGAATATATAATCAATATGATATTGATTTAAATTACTATAGTTAAAGTTTCTAATAGCTTGCAATTATTAAGTGAACCTTTTTTATATGAGGACAAAACGCAATAATCTAAAATTATAAAAGGCGGAAGCAAAAACTACCAACAAAAATTGAAACCGCTAGTCAGAAATAAGAACTAAAGGTTAAGGTTAGCTATAGCAATAATTTTCATAATCAAAACGATGCCTTGAATTTTATGTTTGTTAGGCATTATTATTATTACTAAACGCAGAATTTCAACTTATATTAGAAGCAGAAGTTTTTCGACATCTACTATTGCCATATAAAAAGTAAATTTCAAAATAATTTACCCATGACTATTAGAAAAAAGATAATTTACCTGTTTATATTTATTTAGAAAACAACGAGAAATCAGGCATCTAAATTTGATGTCGTTATCCTGGCCTCAACCTTTGAAAACATCTATTTTTTGATTATTAAATAGACAAAGATGAAGAAACTACTAGGTTTCACATGATTCGTCAGCTCGAGAATTTCAATTTTCACCTAATTATAAATCATCATATTTATTTTGCTTCGTGTTAACAATATTGTACAGTTACTATGGATAAAAATGGATCAAAAGACAACAAGATACGAATCAATTATTTTGATCGACTGTCCGGTCCTAGTTCAAAACTTCAGTTCAAATCATGTCCTAAAAGACCTAACTCACGAATTTTTTATTTGATTAAGTATTTTATAATAGTTAAATATGCAATCAGATTAGGATTTGAATTCAATTTTCATATTATTTAAATGTAATTTGAACTTTTCTTAAACTCGAACTTCTTATGGAACAGAAAATAACCAAAAATAGCAATCAATTCTTCGGGAAGATTGGATTAGATAATTACCTCGAGGCCTTTCATAACACATGTTATGTTTTTTATATTACATTAGAGTATTAAGTGTGAAGCGAAAAAAAAACCCCTAATTTTTCCACATATGTGTGAAAAATGTGTAAAAATTATATTTATGAATCAATAATAAAAACCTTTGTACTGTATCATTTTGACGAATCATTAAATGTTCTCTGCTATGCACAGAACTTGACATCTATTAAAAAAGACATGTAAAAAAATATTGAAAAGCTTTCAAATAATTTTCTTGAACTTCTTGAAGATTAATATTTTAAAATAGCCCTCATAGTTAAAAATATTTTCATTAGAATAATTTTGAGGATCAAATGGAATGTCAGGATTTTATACATTTCTAAGTTTTAGCAATTATTGTAAGTTATTATTTAAAAACTTTTTGACATATACATTATTAAAAAAATTCAATTGAAGCCATTAAGTTTTTAAATAAAGACATGCAAGTAAAAAAAATAATTATTTATGATTTTCTAATACTTTAATTAAATTTATAATGATATTAACTAACAGTTTGAAATATATTATCTTTGTCATAAAATTTTATATTAAGAATATTATATAATTATTCACCATTTACAACCACATTAACGAATGCTAGAACAAAATCTATGGGATGAATAAATAAAAGACTTCTATTTCTAAACAAATTAACATTATTATTTTCAACAATTATTATGGAACCCATTTGGCTGAAATTACTTATGGATCTTTTTGCTCCTGCTTCATTTTGGAATTTATGCAATAAGCAAGGCTAGACGGATATAATCCCATTTGATAGACGTACGATTGCGACGAGTGTTCTATTCTTTACATTGAAAAATGTACCATTAAGTCGTATGAAAATATCAGAAGTTTATACAAGTTTTATTTTTCGTCGAATTGTATATTAAAGTTAACAGATGAAGTGACAAAAATTATATATGAATTATATTAAAACACTTGTCTGTAATTTAGATAATAAGTTATATATAACGAAATCCTTTATTTTTTTTTAATATCTTTAGCATAACAATTTCTGGATTTTCATCGTACCATACTTCAAGTAGGAAAATTCCATGATCTTGACACATAAATTTTTTTAGACGATCACGAATATCTTCCAAGCTTTTTTAGCATCCTTATATCAGTTAGCATTATGAAACCAGTGCTGGCTTCCTTGTACTTCTAAAGCAATTCGATATTTTTTGAAAAAAGGCATCAAATTCTTAATCCATACAAAAAAGTAAAACGATACTCAATTATCAGTTTTTCGAATATCTTTTAACTATCTGAATGCATTTAACCTGAAATTTGCGATTTCTCAATTCTTTTTTAGGTATTGTTACATCCTGTTTCAGTTTTACTATTTGATTAAAAGATCATTATCTACATCTTTAAGTTAAGAAATTCTCGCATTCAAAGAATCGATTCTTGATTGTGTATCGGCCATTATTTTACATAAAATTATTATTTAAAAGCTTGTTTATTTAATAATATAGTGCATACATACAAGAGGTCACACGAGAAATATGAATGCAAAGATAAATATGATCGTTCATGAGAAATCAAGTTTTGGGTTTATATTTATTGTAAACTATTTATATGCATTACATATAATAAATCAACGATCTTACTCATCCGCGTATCTAAATATGATAGCATAAACATAGTTGAAAAAAAATAAAAGCCTGATGTGGATGAAACTTATTTGAAAACTTTATTATTTTTCAGATATTTCTATTTAGAAAACTCATCAGTTGCTATATTTTATAATTCATCCTGATATGTAATTGATTCTTGGACGTTTTGCATCATTTACGACTTGCGCTTGTAACACCCGCGCAATACAACAAAGCACTTCTTTTGCGTAATCATAGTTCATAATTTCGATGTTTGATGTAAGTCCAGAATTGTATTCTGCAGTAATTTCGACTTTTGGAGACTTTAATGGACCAGACACACGGATGAATCGCCAAATGATTCCTGATGTTACGATTCCGAACATTACTTCAGGACAATTATCCAAACCTGCTTGTTCGGAATTTCGCTTTTTTCCTACTATTTCTTGATTTTTCAGAACGTGGGAAACGAATTTACATAATTTTTAGTATTATAGACTAAGGATCTTTGCTCTTGCAAACTTAAAAATATTAGAAGAAATACATTACTTCTACTGCACTGTAGATTTGCGCCAAATTTTGCGCTATACCTTTTTCCATATCCATCAATTTAGCTTCAGTTACTAAGGCAAGAATGTATCGTATAAAAATTGCATAATCAAAACTACCATATCCATGGCTTCCATTAACTTCTATTTCTACAGCCAATCGAGCCGTATTATCGATATGCTTTCTGATATAGTTGACCGCCCAGGTTAAAAATATTGATATATACTCGTGACATGTCACGTCATTAGAGGAAATCACTTGAAATGCTTGTAATTTTCTCTTGAGGTCGTCAAAAAAACATTGCAATTCTTCACTAAAATGCGCTGATAACTCAGGAAGATCTTCGATTTTGAATCTATCTATCATTTCACTAGACTCGAATGCATCATCGTAAATCCTGGAGATCTCTTTCATTTTCCAATCACTATATGGCTTTTGATCTTTGACTTGAACTTTAAAGTAGTTGATAAAAAGTTCGTTTTCTTCATTTTGCTTTATTTTATTTACTAGGGAATTAAAATGAAACTCATTCATGATTTTTCTTTAAGAATTTTATCCTCATAGTATTCAAAATAGAGATTTCTTGTTGGTATATTTTCTAACTTTTCGTTAAACTTCGTCTTGACACATTCTTGTAATAAGCTAAAAGAACCACTAGTATGTGGAATGCAACATTGGCCCTTATTTACACCCTTGTTTGTGGTAAACCTGCAGTCACTTTAACTGCGGAGAAAGCAAATGAGTGCTATACATTATATGAAAGGTGAAAGACATCTTTTACTTACTGCTCAAGTCAGACAATGGATAACGAACAAGCAGTTCTGTTGAATTTGTGATACTCAAAGATTCAAGTGTAGTCTTCGGTGAAAGAATTTGGGGGTTGCCAGGATCGGAAAGTGCGAATACCTGAATATCCTTCTCACTAATATTTGCAAGTTTATCAAACCTTTTACGAAGAAGTGTCTTAAGATTGTGTACGTTTGGATTAGTGTTCCGCAGACCCGATCCGAGATCCGGATCCGATCCGGATCCGTACTCGTCGGATCCCAAAAATCAAGGATCCGGATTCGGTCTGTCGGATTCGGATCCATATAAAGACCCGAAAAGATCCGAAAAGATCCGATCCTTCATATGTAAAGAGTTCTTCAGATCCGGTCAGGATCCGGATCCGTATATTTAAACAATGATTCGAATCTATACTTGGACCCGATTTGAAATTTCGGATCGGATTCGGATCTTTAAAAATATCCGTCCGATCCGATCCGTGCGGAACACTAGTTTGGATTGTTTGGATAATCATTTTTCTCAACAATAAACTCCCCGAAATCTGGGTTTCCCTCAAGTTTTATCCACATTGTTATTATGGGGTCTGGACGAAAGTTTGGTTTTTGTTTGGAGAACCTGGACATTTTTTTATCTTCGTTGGACATCTTTTTCAGCTGCGGAAAATACCAATTTAGGTTAGTTCGATTATCAGAAATTATGGAACAGGATTACATTTACTAAGCTTATCATTATAAGGGTAGGGTATTTCATGTGATCTACGTTATAATGGCATAGCTGCAAGATGTAGATCATTAATACAACATTTATTACGAACAAAAAATAACCAATATAATAATAAATAATTAATAAAATGCTTTTTACACTCATTATATGCATTACAATTAAAAATTTTAGCTTCTTACAACTATATAAATAGACCATATAATCTATAAATAGATTTATTAATAAATGCTTTTTTTACAAAAAGTCTCTAGCTAACTTCCAAAAATTCTTAACCATTATAGTTCTTTACAATAATTAACTGTAAACAAGTAATTGAAATTATTATCTATTAAATTTTTTTTAAAAAATTTTTTTGAATAAAGTTTGATTGCCATGCGCATTTTTGAAGCACTATGCACAAAGTTAACTTCACCTTACTTCTAAATAAACCTTTTTTAAACTAACTTGCTAATAAAAAATGACTTACTGTGAGTCTTTGAACAATCAAAAAACAGTTTTTTTTTGATAATATTGAACCATTAACAAAAAATTTATAAAAATCATAAGTTTGTGTGATCTTTTATAAAGGCTAAGTTCTGTAATCTGCACAAAATTATATATGTACAATGTACCATAAAATATCCTACCCTTAATAAAAAAAATTAGAAATTTTATAAAATATTTGGTTACTTGGTTTTTTAAATTTGTCTAGCAAATGTTGTAAGTAGAAATAGTAGATTTAGAATTAGTTAAATTAGTATTTTGTAGGAGAAGTTTCATATAAACACTATAGAATATTTAACTATAAATACTAAGATGCTCCCACTTATATATATATGTAAGAAAAATAGTATTTATACAATTGTATAATCTCAAGCTAAAATCAAAATTGAATAGTATTATATATTAAAAGTAGAGATGTTACTTAAATTATTTGACTTGTATAAATTAATTCGACTCAGCAGGTTATACAGATCAAAAATTAGTTTGACCCAGATCAAAAATAGGTCATTAATAAATTAGATTAAATTAGCTTTACTATAGTTATCCCTCTATATAATCATGCAGTTGGGCATACCCTAATACAGTGATTATAAAGAGGTGTGATTTTATAAAGATATCTTTATATAAGCATAAATTATAATTAATATAAAATAATATATTTAATAGAGATAACAAATAAAAACTCAAATTTTTTTAAATTTAATTTTATTAAAATATCAAATTTTTTAACCCCATATCCAGTGTTTAAAATTCAATGTTCTTATAGTTCTTAATAAACATTTGAGTATTTTTAAGAACATTGATATTTAGAAAAGATTCTCTAATTTGAGAACATTTTATTCTCTTGAAATGTTCTCAAAGAGAACATTTATAAAATTTTTATGTTCTAGATTTTTAATGAGAATATTAAATTATATAAAATGTTTATCAATTGGATAATATAATTTGATCATAACAAATTTTATATAAATATGTATGTACATACATACATACTATGTATAGCTAGAGTTGTTAATTCACCATAATTTTAAAGTTTTTTGGTAAATTTACTGAGCTATTTGGTAAATTACAGGTAAATTTACTATTAGTTATTCTTAAGAAGGTTTGTATAATATAAAATCATGTAATTTAGTGGCTTAAAAAAATTTTTTAACCAATCAAATTACACAATCTTAAGTATATAAAAGTAAATTTACTGCACTTTTAGTAAATTACCTGGTAAATTGCTGTAATTTACCAATAGTAATTTACCACCTTACAACTCTGTATATAGCACATATGTTTAAAGTTGTACAATATAGATAACAAATAAATATTTAAGAAAATAGTCTTTAAAGTTTTTTAAAATAAAAGATTCATTAATTGTATAGTGTGTTTTTTATATAGAGTATTATTATTGAATAAACTTATATAATGATTTGTGTCAAATGATATGCTGATACTAAGCAAGTAAAAAGATACAAAGTATTTGTTAGTATAAAAGTTTAAATAGTTAAATAACAAAGTACAATAGATTCCCGAAAATAAGCTACTCCAAAAATAAGCAACCCCCGTTTTTGAACAAAAAACTTAAAATCATCTATAACCCAAAAATTAGTTATCTCGCTTTTTCGAATCAAAATTAATATTAAAATTTTTTGTTTCGAAAATAAGCAACCCCCAATACTATCGCTACTTTAATTAGTGAGTAAACAAATTTCCATGTATATCAGGAAAACAACACTAATTAAAGTAGTACTAGCATTTTATAAAGCGCCCTTATTTTCTACTTGGGAATAATCAGAATTATTCCCACCATTGTATATATGCATATTACAAAAATAGTTAACTTGCATATGCTCAATGGTTGAAATTTTTTTGATCGCGCAATGAATAAAAAAAATCCCAAAAATAAAAGTAAAATAAAACGTACCAGTACATATATATTTAAATAAAAAAATAATTTAAAAATAATTTAAAATAAATATAAAAAATAAAAAATAAACTAAAATAAAAAAAAGATATATATTAAATTAATAAAAAATAAAATAACACATAAGGGAGATGGGGGTATTGTGGACAGGGGGTATTGTGGACAGGGCGGGTATCTTATGATCTAGTGATCAGAGTTGGATGATTTTTATACCATTTGAATCGTCTCAAAGAGACGAATCGAATGGTATAAAAATCATCCAATTCCGATCACTATATCACAAGATATCATTATTTATACAAAATATAAGATTTTGTATATATTTAAAAATCTGCAGATTTTTACATAATATACCTTTAACGATCTTGGGATCCTGTAATTGGATTTTAACGATTTGTGCTTGTTAGAATCGTCTCACTGAGACGGTCATTTTGGTGGTAAAATCATCCAAAACGGACCAGTAGATCAAATTTTATCACGGTGTCCACAATACCCCCTTTCTTCTAAAATTTAATTTTTATATTCTATTTTGTGTACCAATTATTTATATCTAAAACAATATATGATATAAAGATTTTTTTGCAGTAATTTATTTTTTATTAAGCATAGTTCAAATAATAAAAATTGTATAAAAATCTATTTGATTTTTAAAAAGTTTTATTAGTAGAAACTTTAACATGTC
>QKWP01000298.1:154992-210482 GCA_003550325.1 Gigaspora rosea | reverse complement strand
GTGTCTTCAATTAAAAGGGCCCATTTTTACATATATTTTATTTTGAGATATTTGAGTTTAATTATTTGTTTTGATTTTCGGACTGATCCGGGATCAATCAAATTTCACGATATTGATTGGTTAAAGACGGCAGGTGACTATCGGGTAAACTCGTGACGTGTTGGCTCTACGCAGCCTCATGTAATTTTTCTTTTTACATTATCTTGATTTTTTATTATGTAATTCGACTTTCATTTATAATTAAAAAAAGTCAATCATGTCAAAATTTATATGAATTTAACGAAAACTCATTTTTCAAAAAAATGTAAAAATGGGCCCTTTTAATTGAAGACACCCCATATACCCAACCGATCGACAGGAAACGGTTACTGTAACACAGGTCTATTTTTCCAAAGCGTCGCCAGTGGGATTTGAACCCTAGACCTGCCACTTGGGGGTGACAACTTACCAACTTCCCTAAGTCGCCACACCCTTCAAAATAAAATTTTACGTTATATAGCATGCTATTTTATATAAGTTTTACACTTTATTATATAAAATTCTTAATTTTTAAAAAACAAAATTTTTTGTTATAAAATCGTGCGATTTGATTGGCCGAACCAGGGGTGCGACATGTCATGGGTGCAACAAATTTATTTTCTCTATTTATTTATTTTATTATTATTATACATTATATGGGCTGCCGTCAATAGAAATCAGGCAGATCTACATTTAAAAAAAAAATGAATACCTTAACTTTCACAGCTCATATCTTGATAAATTTTAAAGTTATGTTGATGGTTTAATATTCAAAAGAAAGCTTACGATTTAAGCTTTTTTTTGAATATTAAATCATCAACAATGAGCTTTAAAATTCATCGATATATGAGCTGTGAAAGTTAAGGTATTAATTATTTTTTAAATGTAGATCTGCCTGATTTCTATTGACGGCAGCCCATATAGAATAATGTAGTGCCAAATATAGCATAGACACTATGTTTATTAATGCACATGCTAGTACGTATGTGCAAAACCTGTTCACGCAAGTTTAAATGCGTGAGAATTTTTTTTAAAAAGATAACACTCGATAATAAACAACCTTTGCTATCGAGCATAAATTTTTAAAAACTTGTATAACCTGAAAATAAGCAACCCTGGTTTTTTTTGCTTAAAATCGTCCAAAAAAAGGTTGCTTATTTTCAGGAATCTACGGTAATTGGGTTCTAATTTATTATATTAACCAATAGTAGCATCAGTAAAATATTATAGAAAGCTTGTTTTATTATAAGAGAGTACCATCTATCAGCAAATTTTAGAGAGTGGAGGTAGAGCAATTATCAGGTCCATATATAATATAATATATATAATATATATAGGCGGCTACTATACATACCCCTAAATTTGCTATTTATACCCCCTATCAAAATTAAAAAATTTTAAAACTTTGAGCGAAGGTATCTTGACACACATCTGACTAAATTCAATGAACTTTTTTTTATTTGAATAATATAATTTTGTAGAATTAAAATAAAACAATGTTCATTGAATTTAGTTAGATGGTTGTCAAGATATCTTTGCTCAAAGTTAGAGAAAAATCAAAATGTCTATTAAAATAAAAGCTGCACCAAAGTTTTTTAAAACTTTGAGTGAAGATATCTTGACACCCCTAACCAAATTCAATGATCTTTTTTTATTTGAATTCTATGAATTTATAGAATTCAAATAAAAAAAAGTTCATTGAATTTGGTCAGATGGCTGTCAAGATATCTTCATTCAAAATTTTAAAAAACTTTGATACAGCTTTTATTTTGATAGACGTTTTGATTTTCTCTAACTTTGAGTGAAGGTTTCTTGACAACTCTCTAACTAAATTTGATGAATTTTTTTTATTTTAATTCTATAAATTCAATTCATATTATCCAAATAAAAAAAAGTTCATTGAATTTAGTCAAATGTGTATCAAGATACCTTCACTCAAATTTGGAGAAAAATCAAAATATCTATCAAAATAAAAGCTGCACCAAAGATTTTTTAAAACTTTGAGCAAAGTTATCTAGATAACCATCTGACCAAATTCGATGAACTTTTTTTTATTAGAATCATATGAATTCATAGAATTTAAATAAAAAAAGTTCATTAAATTTAGTCAGATGGTCGTCAAGATAACTTCACTCAAAGTTGAAGAAAAATCAAAACGTCTATCAAAATAAAAGCTGCACTAAAGTTTTTTAAAACTTTGAGTAAAGATATCTAGACAACCATCTAAGCAAATTCAATGAACTTTTTTTTATTTGAATTCTATGAATTCATATGATTCAAATAAAAAAAAATTCATAGAATTTGGTCAGATGGTTGTCTAGATAACTTTGCTTAAAGTTTTAAAAAAACTTTGGTGCAGCTTTTATTTTGATAGACGTTTGATTTTTCTTCAACTTTGAGTAAAGGTATCTTAACACATATCTGACTAAATTCAATGAACTTTTTTTTATTTGAATAATATGAATTTATAGAATTAAAATAAAAAAATTTATCAAATTTAGTCAGATGGTTGTCGAGAAACCTTCACTCAAATTTAGAGACAAATCAAAACATCTATTAAAATAAAAGCTGTGCCAAAGTTTTTTAAAATTTTGAACGAAGATATCTTGACAGCTATCTGACCAAATTTGATGAACTGTTTTTATTCGAATTCTATAAATTCATAGAATTCAAATAAAAAAAAGAACATTGAATTTGGTCAGATAATTGTTAAGATATCTTCACTTAAATTTTTAAAAAACTTTGGTGCAGCTTTTATTTTTGATAGACATTTTGATTTTTCTCTAAATTTGAGCGAAGGTATTTGACAACTATCTGACTAAATTTGATGAACTTATTTTATTTTAATTCTACAAAATTATATTATTCAAATAAAAAAAAGTTCATTAAATTTAGTTAGATGTGTGTCAAGATACCTTTGCTCAAAGTTTTAAAATTGTTTAATTTTAATAGGGGGTATGAATAGCAAATTTAGGAGGTATATATAGTAGCTGCCTATAAATAAATCTATATTTATATATATAATTTTTAATATTGAATAACCTTTGAATACCAGTCTATTTTTGATGATTTAACTACCAAAATGTTTGCCTCAGTGAGATGATTCTAACAAGCCCAAAATCATTAAATTCTAATTACAGGATCCCAGAACCGACAAAGATTTGTATTTATAAAAAGTTAATAATTAAATTAAAGTTTATATACTATATATAAATTGTATATGATTCAAATTTTTGTTGATCTTAGAATTATGTAATTAGAATTTAATGATTTTGAACTCATTAGAATCATCTCACTAAGATAAACATTTTGGTAGTTAAATCATCCAAAATGGATTTGTGGATTAAAAGTTATTTAATATTAAAAAAAATTATTTAATAATTTTTAAAAATTTCTATTAAAATTACACAAAAGTTGAATAAACTTGTGATCCTGTAAATGAATTTTGATGGTTTTGGGCTTGTTAGAATCTTCTTATTAAGACAAACATTTTGGTAGTTAAATCATCCAAGACAGACCAGTAGATCAGAAGTTACCCAATATTATATATATATATATATTTTATTAAATTTTAACCAATCAAATGCACAAAAAAATTATTAGGTGGGGGTCAGCTACTTAGTGAAACCCTAATCAGCTAATAAATAGCACTCTCCTAAGCAAATATAAAAAGCACTTGAAGTTTTAACAAAATTATTAGGGGAGTAACAAAAATCAGGTGATTTTTTAGGGGGGGAGGGGGGTATAAAAAGTTGAAATTATATATAAGAACCTGACTATTTATATATTGAGGAAGAGGGAGGGGGGTAGGCCTCTGATAAAAAATAATCAGGTGATTAATGATACTGCCCTTAGAAATTGAATTGTATAATATATTGTGTTATGTTAAAAAAAATAAAGAATTATATACAAACTTTAAAAAATTATTAATAGATAAGCATGAACCTAGTATATAAATTGTAAGTATAGAATATGAACATTCTTTAAAAATTAATGTTCAATATATTTAATATATAATGAACACTAAAAAGTTTTTGAGAACAATAAAAATTTGAATTATGTTCTTTTGAGAACATAACTTTAGATTTGAATTTTAAACACTGCCCATATCTATAGCTATATAAGGGCATATCATTAATTATCTGATTATTTTTTATCAGAGGCCTACTCTTTTCCCTCTTTTTTAATATATATATAGTCAGGTTCTTATATATAATTTCAACTTTTTTTACTCTCTCCCCCCTAAAAAATCACCTGATTTTTGTCACTCCCCTAACATCTAACCCATTTTTTCTATCTTTTATATTTGTTTAATTTTCTTTAATCTCACAAATATGCTGTAATAGATTAATAAATAAAATTTATTTACAGGTTTTCTCTTATTTATTGAGATTAAATTATATTCATTCAAGAGCATACTAAGTATTTTAAATTATATTTGTTCTTATGTACTAGTTGAATATTAATAATCTAATTACTTCTCTTTAGATTTATTGAGTTCTAATTATTATCTTCTTTGACTTAGTTATGGGTTCTAAATTATAATTATTATAATCCCTAAAAGTTTATTCTAATCAGAGCTTTGCTTATATGAATTATGATATAACATAACTTTGTTGAGAAAAAAGATATTACAGAAAAAAACTACAATTAAAGCAAACTTGACCAAATTGGTTCACTTAAGGTTATATACTTATTATTATATGCAGAAACATATGTATAACAATTTTTGAACTTTAAAATTTAATATTCAATAGTATTACTTTGGTAAAGATATACTATATACAAAAATTTTTGCTGACCCTTTTTACCAGACAATCAAACTGCTAAATACACACTATATATATGTATTTTATATAAAAAATTCAGGTATCATACAAATAGCACATCTCTATTCTAGAACTGCAGTATAATTTAAGACAAATATCTTTACTTTCTGTCTAATACTAAATGACTTTTTTTTAGAATTTTTAATATAGTTATCTCTGTAAAGTACAACAAAGTATTTAAATTGCAAAAGAAAAATATTTGTCTCAATTATTTATATGATGAATATATAAGAGGGTTTTTAGAAATTATGTAATTTTACAACTATATTTAATAAATTATAGAACTTTTATTGTCCGAAGGACACTCACAGGTAGAGCAATAGTACACCCGATGTCTGTGTGTTAGCAAATTCTGAATCCTGATTGGCTAGATCAGGTGTAACATAAAAAAACAATCAAAACAATAAAGCTGATGGTTATTGGCTAGATCAGGTGTAACATAAAAAAATTGATTTTATATTTGTCCTTCGGACTTTAAATGGTTCCCATTTTCCTAGTAGTAATACAAATCTATTCTGATTACAGAGAATTCACTCATTGAAAGAATTACAGTCAGACCTCCATAAATGCAACTTCCATAAATGCAATACCTCCCTAAATGCATGTTTTTTCTTTTCCATAAGATGTTATTAGTACTAAATACACGTTCTATATTCTGTAAATGCATGTTCTCTTGAATAACATTTTATATTATACTAACCTCCCTAAATGCATATAGCCAATCAAATTTTAGTATTTAAGATAGATTATACAGTTTTGGTAAAAGTTATACAAACTTGATAATCTAATTTTTAAAGCTGCAATTTAATTGGCTCTCTCTAAACGCAAACCTCCCTAAATGCATGTTGTAGGCTTGTCCCTACAAGTTGCATTTATGGAGAGTTGACTGTATTTTGGTAGTTGAATCATCAAATTTGGTCTAGTAGATCTAAAGTTATTTACTATTAAATATTATATTTAACTTTTTAATAATTATAAAATCTGATTGGCTAATTTGGGCATTAGACATGAATGGGTGGGGGTAGGCTCATAGTAAACAAAATCAGCTGATTTCTGAAGCTCCCTAATATGGTTAGTTTTTTAAAAAAGTCAAAATTTGAATTAATGCTCTAGCCTGTTATTATAAATACAGTATTAGATTTATTTTAATTAATTTAGTTAGTTAATATAATAAAAAAAGTTTTTTTTTTTTAATTAAGGGTAGGTATTATATATAATTTACATTAAGAAGGCTTCAGATATCAGCTAATATTATAGGGTAGAGGGAGGTAGATAAAATCTTAGGTCTAAATATACACATATAACCAATCAGAATAACTAAATTTCTCAGGATGGAGAAGAGATAGACTCTATAGTAAACAGATCTCAGCTAATCTGACACATCCCTTATAGTAAAATAATGGTATAGCTGCAAGATGTAGATAATTAGCACAACAAACCTAAAAATAGTAACTTATATATATTAGCCAATCAAATTATTATATTACTAGAACAAAATTAAATATCTTGAATTTTCTTTATTTTAAACAATTTTTATCAATATAATAATAAATAATTATATTAATAAAATGTTTTTTATACTCATTATACATATTACAATTAAAAATTTAACTTTTTACAACTATTTAAATAGACCATCACCCATATTTTAATATAATTATAAAATAATACTTTATATAATTTATAAATAGATTTATTAAAAAACACTTTTTTTTTGAAAAGTCTCTAGCAAACTTCCAAAAATTCCTAACCATTGTGATGTTTTGCAATATAATTAATTGGTAACAAGTGATTGAAATTGTTATCTATTAAATTTTTTTTAAAAAAATTAGATATATTAAATATCTTGGCTAATAACTTTAGTATTAAACTAAGAAAAAAAATTTTTTTGTAATAATATAATACAAAGGTTAAATAAATATTTACAGAATTATTGTTTTTGTTATAATATTATTATCATTAGTTATAATTATTTTTATTTTATATAGTTATTAAAGGTCACGTTATGTTGGTTCTAGACTATATGCACCATATATATGTAATGTGGCATAAAATATTCTATTCTTAAAAGTAGATTTTTTCAATACAAAAATATTTTAGTTTAATAATTTTTTTTTTTTTTTTTTAGTGTCAAAGTGCCCACTTTGGGGATTGGCTTTTATTCAAGATATATTAGACCTCGGTATCCTACATAGAGGGAAAGTCGACATTCGTACATTGACGAGAGCACAACTAGCCTCATCTGCAACTTTTGGTTGCCTATTTAAATAGCTACCCAAAGGTTCTACCCTAGCTGCCATACCTGCAACCCACATACTGGCATTGCCTATTTAAACCCTCTGATCTTTTGCCTCCTGCTGGTCCATCTTGTATCACTGGCACAGCCACCAGCTACTAAACCTGGAGTTCATACCGGATACTAACCGCACCCTTAGAACTAATTTATCCTCAGTGGGAAAATTGGTAGAGTGTTTCCCATCCCACACAGATATTACCTACTCTTCGGTAGCAACTTGCAGTCAGGAGTTACCTGGCTGCTATCATTACCTACTTCTGCCCTTGTAAAATTCACATGATCCCAGTACCACCCCGTTCCTCTTTCAGTTTCTTTCCCCTGGAACTTTCCTTCCTCCGGTTGCTTTCTTACTTCCAATCCGAAGACCCAGGAGGGTTGGTCTGCCCTGGTTAACCCAGGGGCTCCCAACCCCTGGTAAATAATTTCACAACACATGTCCTTTTCCTCCAGTGCGACTCCGGCGGTCTGGTTGATAGGGTCCGCCATAAACCCTTTTATCGTAAGTCCACTTCAGGTCAGTCCAAACCGGTCAGTCCCTGTCCAATTCCTGTTTGGGCACCAGTTTAATAATTTGTATTTAGAAGAAGTTAACTATAATACTAAACAAATTTTTTATAAATTTGATATTGAAATTTAGGGTTTTAATTTGAACTATAAACCTTGCTAAAATCCATATATACTCTTTAAATATGAAACTTAATCTAATTTTAAACAAAATTGGATGAAAACATTCCAAAAAAAAAAAAAATTTAAATTTTATATTAAAATAGGTTCAAATTTCATCATCAACTATAACAATTATTATCAATAAATTTGATCAATAACAATCCAAGATAGTGTTTATTATTATTAAGTATCTCTATCAATAATAATTGATTCATCGATATAAAACTCTAATATTAGATAGAAATCGATAGTTACCATGCTTATTGATAGCAATCGATCTAGATAGAAATGATTGGTAACACCCCTGTCGATAGAAGTTGATAGAACTCAATTAGTAATACCCCTTTCAATAGAAATCGATATAGATAGAAATCGATAATTGAAAACTATCAATTTCTACTATATTTATTTTTATCAATAGAGGTGTTGCTAATCGATTAGAATCTCCAGAAATAATCAGTTCAAAAAAATTTTATGATGAGATTGGTGTGTCTTTTACATGTTTAAAACTTATCTGCTATGATTCGACATACGCAGTTATAACACTTTTAACGTAACTGCCATTTTTTTGACGCAACCATACATAAAGGTTCTGCACCGCTAACTGGAATAGGTTAGCTAGTTAGGATTGCACGAATTTCTGTCAAGTTTTTATACATAACTAAGATCTCCAATAAATGTAATAAATAAATGTTCACGACCGAGTTGTCGCGAATAATATGAAATTAATCGGAAGTTCTATTTAATAGTAATATTCATGAAGAATTAAAATATCCGATTTTATGTTTCATACTTGCTCATCATTTGAATAAGAATAATTTAAATTTTACATTATGTAATGCTTTATTATCATTATGTAATTATTTTTAAAACTTAAATATATATATTAAAGAGCTGGATCTTATTATTCCCATTTTTAGCAGCAAATCAGTCACACTATACTTTTAGTTCTGGCGCAACTGTATTTCCTTAATCAGGATGAGATATGTATTTAATTAAATCGTCTTCCAATCAAGTAATTTATTAATTAATATTATGCATCTATAACACTCATCCGATATTTAATCGTAGAAAATTTCACATTCCCAATACGATATCAAAATTTTTGCTCTACTTCTCAACAACAAAATGAAATTCTATTCAATTCTCATTACGCTGATTGTTGTTATGTCCCTAGTTTTGACTTATTCATACGCCCAAGAAGTCCAAGACGCCCAAGGTGAATCTGGTCAACCTACGGTGACTAAATCACGTGTTGAAGCTATATATAAACGTACAGAAAACAAATAATCGAAATACCATAAACATTGAATATAGTAATTCGAAATGAAAGCTCGATATTTATTATACCTACGTAAAGTCAATCAATTTTTTTAGTTTTTATGTTGAATGGTTCAATTATACATTCATTTTTATGCAGTTAAAAAAAACATTATATTTTCGATAGTTCTTTTTTTCTAAACGTAAAATGTTTTTTTTTGTCTTCAAATTATATTAAAATACAGGATACGACGTTTCTGATTTAAATTATTGAACTTAACTTTAGATAATTTAATTTAAATAATTCAATTTATTCATCAATACTGTATAAATTTAACATCTTTATCTTATATTATTCTTCATTTAACAAAGGGAAACATGTTAGTGCAGTGCAAAATTTGCTTCAAAAATAAATTTTAGAATTATATCTATCGAGTGTATAACAAACTATGGTGAGTAAGTTAAAGAAAAACATCGAGTTGATTGGTAAATGGTTCCGATTTTACATGTTCAATAAAACACACTTTGTTAAATAAAAATTTCTTCTTGGGAACTTGCGAATAGCTCTTCTCGTTCAGTCAATATTGAATTTCTAAAAGTTTTCCTATTATTAATAAATGTTTTCATAATAATTAAACTTCATTATATAGCATCAAATTCATTCTTTTTTATAACTGGTGATAGGTGATATTTCGTAGATTTATTTATTGTTTTTTAATGCTTTTCAATTGTTTGATAGCAAATAAATTATCTTGAAAAAAAATTAAAAGTGACCCAAAATTACGAATTAAAAAAATTAACAAATCTAGCAGAATCAAAATTTTTACTAATACTTAATGACTCAGGTTATTTTTATTATTCTATTCGAATTACGTATAACTTTATCTACGAAAATCATGAATCAAGAATAATTAGTTCAGGAGCTCTCTCTTGTATATTACAAAGTAATCGGTACACGAATTTTGCTCTTTAAGTGACATTGAAAAAGCCGGTGCTGGTCACTTCGACAATCATTTCACCGAAAGTTCACTTAGCCGACATCACATAGGGTTAGGGTTAGCGTTTTATTAGTTGCAGGTATGTATTTTTAGTAAATTATCACTTGGTGTGATGTCGGCTAAGTGAGCTGTCGGTGAAATGATTGTCGGTGAAATGCACGTGGGTGAATTCAGAAGAAATTTTTCAAAAAAAAATTGCCCTTTTAACTTACTTTTGACTTATAATTAGATACATAATATCGTAAATCGTAATTTTCTACATATTTAATTATAAATACAAAGTTAAAAAGGCAGTCTTATGAAAATTCGGTTTGTAACCATCAATCATGAATGCTGATTTGAGATCAAGGCAAATATGATCTAGATTTTATTATATTAATTATAACTTTTAAATATCCCAATCATTAAGTTGCAACCACTTTTAACTTTTTTTAATTTTAATAGACTTTTACACCATTAAAATATTTTAAAGCAAATACTGTGGATTAAACAGAATCCTACATGTTAGTAAAATCATTATTTCTAATAACATATAGATAATGTACGTACATGTTCTTGTGGTTTTAAAAAACCCTATTGTTTTTTATAATGTGTTCTAAGAGAAACAACGCACCAAACAAAGTAAGTATTTGAAATTATTTTTATGCTAAATTTTTAATGTTTGTGACATCGTATTATCCATGATTCGAGATCTATTAGATCGTTACTGTTTTATAGCAAGGAATTTTTTGCAACATTATTTACTTGAGTTTTGGTTAGCTAAAAAGTTCTTGACAAATTAAATTTGTTAATATTTTCAAGCTATTCAGGATCCTTCCTGTTCTAATAAATCGTATGTTTAAGGTTACTTCACGTAATACTGTAATATTAATTAGCAAAAAAAAAACAACGGTGGATTCATATGACACTAATTTAACATACTCATTCAATCTAGTGTCTAATATTCAAATCTATACATCTGTTACTATATCCACACTATCTAAAGTATAGGTACTTATCAATACTAAATGGCAATTTTTTAAAATTATTGTAATGTTGATGGCAATATTTTAGCAAATTGCATAACACGTGCTTTCATCATTTCTTTCGATCCTTCTTCATTTATCCAGCATAAGGTGAGAAATTGAAGTTACTTAAACTACGTACCAATAAACTGAGTGGAAAGTTTAAATTTGAAATATAGAGAAATAATGTTTAGGCAGAAGTACATAAATGTTTCTAATAATAATAATTGTGAATAAAGTTCTATTCTTAGTGAGTGCGTCAAACTCGTAAAAACTTATTACTAATGTGCTAATTTTAGAAGGACTAATACTTAATGTTCTTAATAGTTTTTATTAAAACAAAGTAATAAACGAATAATTCTAAATTTTAGCAATTTAATAAATAAGCGATCAATTATAATTCGTTTAATGGTTTTTTTTTCGACTTTGTAAAGCTGAAATGACCCCATAGAATTTTTTATATGTCCTTCTGCATGGTGAAACTTAAACGTCTTGTGATTTAATATTCACGAAATCGTATATCAATCATATGACCAAGAGTATCATCACCGCCAAGCAGGGTTGGCAATGGAGCCAATGGAGCTCGATGGTTACGCGAATAAAGTTGAAAAAATTAGAACAGTAGCATCCATTGACTTTATTCGGTACTCCATTGATGCCATTCGCAGCTCAGTTGAGCTCGATAGTTACGCGAATAAAGTTAAAAAAACTAGTACAGTAGTATCCATTGACTCCATTCGCAGCTCAGTTGAGCTCGATGGTTACGCGAATAAGTTGAAAAAACTAGTATCCATTGACTCCTTCATTGGCTCCATCCGCAGCTCAGTTGAGCTCTATTGAGTTTCATTGCAAACCCTTACTAATTTTTTGCCAAATTTTTCAATAATTTTTCTATCCAAAAATTCAAATTCCATACGCACATTTCTGAGTTGTGAAAGTGCTTATTGGTTTCTATTGAATAAAGAATTTCTTTAATTTCGGAGAGATGATTGAATCTAATCTATGGTAGATAAAATTATTCCGTTCTCAATAATATATTTAATTTCTTTGATGATAGGAAAAATCCTACCCATTCACGAAATTAAACATAATAAAAAACTTTAAAATGTTAAGTTCAAATGAATGCTTCTTCAAAAATATTAATTTAAAAGAGCAATCGTAGTTCTCTGTTTTTTTTTAGTAAATAGTTAATTATATAGAAATTTTATGGTATTTGATAGAGATTAACATTAAAAAAAAAACTTTACAAATATATGCCTTTAAGATTAAATGCAGAAGAAAAAATTCTATTAATTCATTTATCAGTCAAAGTAGTCCAGTGTAGTCCTTCCAAATAATCCAGGATCATTATTCGAATATCTATTTGAATACCTAACTTTTTTACTACACACATATTCGGCGTGGAATTGGTCCAAATTTTATATACTGTAATAATGTTCTTGGATTAAAAAAAAAATAAAATTTGTAGCTACCCTTTTTGGCAAAGTCAAAGCAATTTTTGCTTGAGACCTTTACCATCCCTAATCATGTAGTCACATTGACAAAAACATTTTCTACACTCACGATTATTTCATACTAAAAGAGGAAAAAGAAATTTACGCTATAACATTGATGTCAAACAAATCGTTCGTTTAGGCTTATTCAACCTATATTCTGGTTTTGCTTTATTTGAATACGTTCTAGCCTTGTAAATACTATTACCAGTCAAATTGGCCGTAATATTAATAGCTACCTCACCCGTATAACCGCGAAACAACGCACAGGGGCGTTATTTCGATTTTCGGCCATAATTAAGCTTAATTTAGGCAGACATTCGAAATTACACCTCTGCGAGTTATTTCGTGGTTATACGGTAAGAAGTATTAAAACATCCATTATCTTCGTAGAACAACCTAATAACTGATCAATGTAATGTAGAGGATGAAATTATTCGTTGTTATTAAGGTGTATGACATAGGACTAAGAGAATTGAATTTGTCGCGCCTCATCTCGTCTACTGAATCTTTAAATTTACCCACAACAATTTTATGTGTAATGATCGGATCGAACTTTTTAGGGTTGCTTTACAGTTACTGCCGAAGTTTTTCGTTTTATGTGAGTATTAATAAGGAATAGCTCATTTTTCGTGCTTTTAAATTAATGCATATCACTAAACTCGATATATCCTATCACTTACATCATTATTTTTATCATTCTAGCATATCTATTATTGGTCAAAATTGAATATATAAATTAAGTAGATTTTATAGAAATAAAATAGATACCATATTATGGTGATATAATTAGAAAATTTTGTTCCCTAAAGATATATACATGTGCGTTCCAAAATGACGCGCATCTCACATTAGGGTTCAACAAATAACTTGATATACTGTAATAGGTAGGTGCAAGAAAATTTTATCTTTGTCTTAAAATAATGTCCTGTGCGTACTCTAAATAACTTGTGATCTTTACATATAGAATAAGATATTGAATAAAAAAAGTTGATTATACTTCATAAGGCAGAAAGGGGTAATTTGGCGAATTTTGATATCTCATCGTCTAATGATCAGAATCGAATAATTTTTATACCATTCGATCCGTCTCGATAAGGCGAATCGAATGGTACAAAACTCTCCCGATTCTGATTACTGGATACAAGATATCATCGATTATTTGCCAAGTTTACACTTCGTCAAAATTCCTCTCATGGATCATTGCTGTATTATTTGATTCATCTCATCGAGACGAATCGAATGGTATGAAAATTATTCAATTCTGATCACTGGAACACGCAAGATAACATCAATTAGCAAAATTATCCTTACCTCTCTAAAATTTAAGTTTTTGGATACGATGTATAATCTATTAATATCACTTTAAACAAGATTTTATATTACTAATTTTATATAAAATAATTCTAAATCATGTATAAAGTTTAATACAAAAAATAAAAAATTATTTCATATTGAAATTTATATTAGTTATTTTCACTTCACCAAATTGCCCCTTTCTACCTTATAATGTTTAATATTTTTTTTAAACAGATTTCATAGAATTAAAAAGATTAAAAGCTTTTTATATCCGATTAACTTTGAAGAGCATATATAAAACATATAATAAAGAAATTTGATTAATAAATTTTTTTAAATTTAGTAAAAATTTTTAATAAATCATAGAAAGCTTCATCTGAACTAACTATTTTATCAATAATGTAAGGTTTTATAAAGTAAAAGATCAATTATTTATTATTAATAATTAGATAAATCAGCATTAAGCTAGTTAACTTTTAAAATTAAAAAATTATATTTTTCAAAGTTTGATAATTAAAATTTAATTTTTTTTGTATTGTTACAGTATAATGTAAATTTATTTATTTAATCAAAAATTTTGTAAAGAAAAGTTTTTTAAATTGAATTGTTAAAATTTAATATAGTAAAACTAGTTTTTGCTTATTTATACTACATATATATTAGAATACTAATTCTAATTCTAAAATTAAATAATAAATTTTTATATACGTATTAATTTTATAGATAACTGTATTAAATTTTTTAATATTAACTAGTATTTTTAAAGAATTAAATATATATTAGATTGCAATTATACTATATTAATAAGAGTTTAATTGGTGTACCCTGCATTGTGATGCATTCAATACTAGTAATTAAAATTTTGTAAATATATAAATTAAAATAATTTTTATAAAAAAAATTAATTTTTGATTAATATTAGAGTTAAAGTTAATATTTAAGATAAGGTAAAAGTATAGTTTTGCTAAATTTTACAAAAAAATTTTTTTAGAGCTTTATTAACAATCTATTTATTAACTAAAGAAAATTTGCAAAATTTTATAAATAAATTTTACTATTGGTCTAAATATGCAAATACAGTACTATATTTAAACCTTTTATTTTATTAAAACAATTAGTTTTGTTAATTAAATGAAAGTTGTAGAGCCTATTAAGATATATCTAATAGTAGTAAGACCTATAAAATTAGCCTAGAAGTTCTTGAGATATTTTTAAAAACATTTTGGTAACATATAAAATTTTTTTAAAAAAAGTCTACTTTTTTCAAAAAATTTTATATAAAATTTTGCAGATCCCTTTTATTGACAAATAAATTGTCAATTAAAAATAATTTTATAAATAAATTTTTGTATTATAATTTTTTAAATAATAAACAAAATTTTTTATTATATTTGTTATTTTATAGCTTATCTCTTAAACTATAAGCAAATCCATACAAATTTATCTAGAAAATTTCTATAAATAATTTTTAATTTACTTTTTTTAAAACTTAAAATATTTAATTAAAAGAAAATAACTAATAATTACCACAGGTGATTATCACCTATGATTTACAATGCATAAAAAAATAAACAAAACAAACAACTTTTATTAAATAAAAATCAAATCTCTTTAATATTAGGGTAAGGGTGAGAACTGGGATGGGCAGGGGGCATAGTTTATACCAAAATTTAGCGAGGAATTTTTTTTTGCATAAAAAAAGTAGTTTCATAGACAAAATTTTAAATTAGAAGCAATTTTAGCAATTTTTTAAAAAATTTTTTGTTTTTGTTATACAAAAATTGATCTACATGTTACACCTGATCCTGAATTTTAATTGGTAAATTGACTACAGGTGATAATAACCTGTGGTGTAAATTAGCAATTTCCTAATTAAAAACATTTTAATAATATTTAAAAATAAGAATTATATTATAGCAGTATTTAATTTTGAGAGGTTGTTAAATATCGCAGGTTGCTATATTGCAGGTTAATATTATTGACCAATAAGATCACAGATCTTGTGTAACAAAATAAATGGAAAATTAGAAAAAATTACCAAAAAAATTAAAAATTTTAAATAACTTGAAATTTTATTATATAAACTAGTCTTGGGCTTCTAATTAAAAATTGTTAGTACTCAATTTTGTATATATGGGGGTAAATCAGTAGAAAAGGGACAAATCATTTTTAGTAAAATTTTTTTAATTTTTAAATTAAAATATCTTGACAACTATTTGCTAAAAAAATTATTTATTTTAATCTTGAAATTATATAAAATTAAAATAAAAAAAAATTTATTAAATTCATTAAGGTAGTTGTTAAGATATTTAAGCTTAAAGTTAAGAAAACTTTTACTTAAAAAAAAATTTGTCCCTTTTCTACTGACTCACCCCATATATATGCACCCTCTAACTTAATATTAATACTATTTCAGATCCTAACCCTAACTAATAAACATTTTAATTTTTTTAAATATTAACTTGCAATATCGCAGCCTGCTAAATTTATCAAAATCCTAATTTTATATTATAAGAAAAAGCTTAATTGCTTATAAGCTAAAACAAACAAAAGTAAAAAAAATTTTTAACCAAAAAATTATTTACTAATTCTTAACAAACTTTATAAATATTAGTTTTAGATTTATAGTTCCTAATAAATATTATAACCAATATAAAGAATAACAATTTTATTATTGTATCTTTAGTTACTAATATCCAAATAACAATTTAATTACTAATATTAGTCAAAACTACCATTGCAATTACCCTCTTCTGTATACAAAAACAATATATATCTATTTAAATATATTAAAGCAAAAATTCAATTAATAGAAAAAACTCTTACTAAATTTAAATATATTTACTAATCAGATTCTATTATTTATAATCTAAATAAGATCTTGGTTTACTCTGGTAGAGTTTATACTAAGGTTAACTAGCTCTAGCCATAAGTCTATGTAATAAATTTGTTAAATTACAAATTTGTAAACTTTATATAATATCTTGCCATCTACTAGGCCGATTTGGATGATCTAACCACTTTTAGATGCGTCTTAACGAACTCTACAACTTTCAATTAGTAGATATATATTGTTAACTTAGTAAGAAAAAATTTTAGATAGAAGCACATTATATTTCATCTATAGTAATCACTCTCTAGTTAACAGGCAGATTATCAATTAATAAAATTTTATTCAAATTATTTCAAAATTTTAGAATAAATATAATTTATATTCTGAACTACTTTACTTAGATTATTATTAATTTACTTAATATAATTTTGATTTTTATATATAGCTAGATATAAGAAATGTGGGGGTATTGTGAACAAAAAAGGTATTATGAACAGAACAGGTATCTTACAATATAGTGATTAGAATTGGATAATTTTTATACTATTCAAATCATTTTAGAGAGACAAATCAAATAGTAAAAATTTATTCAATTCTGATCAATAGATTACAAGATATTATTATTTATACAAATATAAATCTTTGTGTAAGTTAGTAAATCTACAAATTTTTATATAATAAATTTTTAAAGATCTTGGGATCCCATAATTGGATTTTAATAATTTTGTATTTGTTAGAATCATTTTACTAAGACGATCATTTTAGTAGTAAAATTATCCAAAATGAATTAGTAGATCAAAAATTATTCACTATGTCCACAATATCCTCCTTTTCTCTAAAATTCAGGCTTTATATTCTATTTTATGTACTAATAATTTATATCCAATACTATATATAATATAAAGATTTTTTACAGTAATTTATTTTTTATTAAGCATAGTTCAAATAATAAAAATTGTATAAAAATCTATTTGTTTATTAAAAAGTTTTATTATAGAAACTTTAATCTGTTCACAAACTTCCATCTCTCTTATGATTATTTAAATAAAAATTTTTTTAATTTTTTTTAAATAATTATATATTGTACAGTAGAATTTATCTAAAGCCAATATATTTTATATATAGGTGCCAATTTTTTTAGCTGCAGTTAGAGTTGTCTGCTATAATTAATTACAACTTTTACGATATATAGATTGCAATATTACGACATATAAGTTGCAATATTGCAACATATAGGTTGTAATATTACAACTTGTTAAAAACAATTACAGCAGGCAACTCTAGATGCAGTATAATCTAATTATCCAATAAAAATGCAAAAAAATTAATACAATTTTAAAATTAATTATTAATATTTAAATTTTTGTTAATAAATTCAAATTTTGTTATGTTTTTTTTATATATAAACCAAAATTTTTGAATTATATATAAATTTAAATTAATATAATAGTTTAAAAATAAAAGATATTTAAAAAATTTTATTAATAGTTTAATAATTTAAACAATAAGCTATTAAATTATCAAAAATTTTTTTAAATATTGTTACAAGCAACTATAGCCTTTAATATAGTACTTGCAATATAACACATAGTGACAGGGATTTTGTAAGGGTCAAAAAAGATATGAAGTAGTATGAAAGTAGAATGTTACTTCACTAAAGTGGTTCATTAGATATTTATTAAAGAACAAGATAATATTTATTTTGGCAAAGATATATTTTTATTTGTTTAGATAAAAATATTCAAGAAATAGAGCTATTCCAAATATTGGAGAGAAGAGAAGATGAATCTGAGTCTGAGTCTAATGTACAGAAGGGCAGAAATCTAGGGTTTATATATCTTTTCAAAGCTATTAGTTAAAATAATAGAAATAGCAAAAATAGCAAAAATAGTAGAAATAGTAAAACTAGTAGAAATAGTAGAAATAGTAGAAATAGTAGAAGTAATAAGAGTGGTAAGAATAGTAAGAATGGTAAGAAAAGGACTCTGAAATATACATAAATAGGTCAGGTTAATTATAAAATTACCAAAAAAAGAAAGTTCTGCAAAAAACCTTAAAAATAAGCAAAAAATTATTATAAATAAAAAAGATTTGCATAAAAACACCAAAAATAAACAAACTAATACCTGACCTATCTATGTATATTTTGGGGTCCTATAAGAATAGTAAGAATAGTAAGAATAGTAACTATTTCACTTGTACTTCTAACTAGGCTATTTATAGTTAATAATACAAAATAATATAATAAAATAAGATAATAAAATAATCCAATAAAAAATAATTAAAATAATACTAGAAAATACATTAAGAAAATAATAGCAAAACTCGTTATATAACGATATTTTTTGTTTTTAAAAAGTTAAGGGTAGGGTGAACGTAGATCATTTTTTATATAAGTAGATCAACCAAAAAAATATTACACAAAAATTGAACACATGTTATATATAAAAGTTTTTAAAATTTAATCAATTTTCATAAAAGTTTTGGGGTAGATATATTAGACCCTCTAATTTCTAATTTTAATAATTTGAACACCTGTTTTATTTTAAAAAAACATACTTGCATATGTCATTAATTCTTTCTAGATTGATCGAAATTTGCCTAGATTACACAAATTGAAAATTTATTCTATTCGTTTTCTAGAATTGCAAGAATGCCAAATGTGATTGGCCATATAATTATTGATTTAATATTTATTTTTTAATTTATAATAATATATGGCAATATCTTTTTTTTTAAAAAAAAAAAATTCTCACATAACAACTTGAAGTTTTCAATATTTATTTCTTTATTTCATATTTATTTATATAATGCACAAACTATTTTTACATTTTAATACTAAAATTTTAACACCAATCTAACTTTAACCTCCAACTAGACCCGCACAACTATCTAAACATGACCCTAACTTTTACACTATTCCCATAACTCTAACCTTGTTATTAATCACTCTATGGCCTAATCTATTCTAACCCTCTTTCTAAGCCTATCAATAACCCTAATCTAAACCAACTACTTGTCTTAATCGTTCATTACTTTATACACCATTAACCAACTACTTGTCTTAATCGTTACTTTTGTCTCTTAATTGTTACTTTCATCAACAACCTAAATACTAGCAAAGGAAAGATAAACGATAAGCCAAAGAAATCAACCAAATAATGACACTGCTGAAATACTAGTACAGGAAAAGTCAACACAAACTAGTAAAGCAACAAGACAGTGCACTAGTGAACTGCAACATGACACAGCCAACTTACACTAACAAATGCAACATAGTAAAAATTATCTTTACTTGCCTTCCAAGTAGCGCAAAGGTAAATTGTCTCTAGCTGCTATAGCTTGTACATACGTATGTTTGAACGTATATCATTTATATCATTGAAGAATCTATATGTGTTTGATTTCTATTTGTGTAATTGCTATTACACAAAAAAAATTTGCACCCGATTTTATATGAAAAATGATCTATGTTCACCCTACTCTTAAAACAATTTAAAAATTTTACAATTAAAAGGTGATAGCTTTAGATATATTTTACTGTACTATATATAAAAGTTAAAATTATATTAAGCAAATCAATAATAATATTCTAAGTAAAGTTGGAGTAGTGATTTGAACCGGTTGGGCTATAATTAGTTAACTGATCTGAGCTGAATAAATTTTGGGTAACCAGTTAAGTAAATACTTAATTAGTTGACCTGAACAACCAGTTGAGAATTGGTTAACAAAATATAAATGTCATCATAAAAGAGCAAAGGTTCTGAAAAGTTCTAAAAAGAAAATGAATAAAAATAGTAGACAAGACAAAATTTTGAGTAAAGGTCTGAGAATTCCTGAAAGTAACATAAAGTGATCTTAATCGGTTAAATCAGTTGGCACCAAATATTTCAGCTCAGTTAACCAATTAAGCAAAATTTTCTCAGTTTAAATCACTAAGTCAGTGATACAAAATTACACACATCCTAATATTTTAAAAGAATTTGAATAAAATTTTATTAATACACTTTTATAATTTATAGTTAAATTCAAAATTTATAATTTTTTTAGGTTTTTTACCTAAGTGTAACTTGCTAATGTTTAATAATAAAATGTTGTTCAAATTATTTTAAAATTTTAACATTTATGTAATTTTGTCTCATAAAAATGTTATTTAGAACATTATTATCGATTTACTTAGTATAAATTTAATTTTTATATGTAGCAATTAAACTGATTATTTAAAAAAATTTAAAAATTTTTATTTGTTAAAAAATAATAAAATAACTTATAAAGAATTTATAATAATAAAATAATTAATTCAAAATATTTATAATAATAATGTGATTATATAGGAATAGTTTTATATAGATAGTAAATAAAAATTTGTGATAGTGATTAAAATACAAATGTGCTTATATAGGGGTAAAAATTATAGTAAAAAAGGTTAGTAAATTTACAAAAATGATTATATTGGATTTATAACTATATAAAGGATAACTATATAGAGGTTTAACTATAAGGGCGCTGACATTTATTAGGTAATATTTTAGGGGGTGGGGTCAAGAAAAATCTTACCTTAGTTAAATTTGATTGGCTAAAATGAGTGAGGGTAAGCCCCTATAGTAAATGGATATTAGGTAATAAATGTCAGTGCTCTAATTGTATTAAAAAAATAAGGGTATACCATTTATTATATAATATTGTTTACTTTTTTTTTTAGTAGCTACTCCTATTTATGTATAATGTGATTACTTTATCTAATTCTGATTAATTAATATAATATATAAATATAATCATTACTTCTAACTATATATTTATGGTAAAAATCAAATGATTTATAGCATGCTCCTAACTATTGAAAAAAGTTTGAAAAATATAGTCAATTTTTGCAATAGTTGCACCTATATTTGTTACAATCTAGCTATAGATACCATAAATTTTTATTTAATTATATATGCTATATCAGATATATGAATTCTAGTTACAATTTTACAATAGATACATTGTTATAGAATGAGTTTCTCATTAGTAAAAAACTAGAACATTCCAAGAATCCTTTAGTATAACAGATATAGAACAATAAAACAAGTATAGAATGGCCTTTTATACTTTTATACTTTTATACTTTATACCTTTATACTTTTATACTTTTATATCTATATACTCTTATACCTTTATACCTTTATATGAATGTATTTCTAAAAAATATATAACCCCTAACTTTCTGACCTTCTGTACATTAGCTTTTTAGCTTAGACTAAGATTTCCCTCCTTCTCTCTTATACATTTAAAAATAGTTATATCTCTTAAATATTATTATCTAAATAAATAAAATATATCTTTGCTTAATAAATATATTCTTGTTATTTAATAAATATAAATTGAACCGCTCTAGTAAAGTAATATTTCACTTCCACACTGCTTCATATCTTCTCTGACTCTTACAAGATTCCTGTCGCTGTGTGCTGTATTACAAGTACTATATTGAAGGCTATAGTCGCTTGTAAAACATAAAGTGCCTGATTTTGATATGTGACTATTGCAGAAGTTGACTGTAAGTATTAAAAAATAAATATTAAAAAAATAGTACTTAATTAAGGTACCAATAAGAAAAATTCTCTAGTAGAAATTTTTATTAAAACTATTAAAATTCTAAAAGAATTTAGGCAGTATTTGTAGCTAGTATTGTTAATTAGTTTGGTATTTTTTTTAGGGAAAATAAATTTGTTGCACTTGCGACATGTCGCACCCCCTGCTTCGACCAATCAAATTGCACGATTTTATAGGCAAAAAATTTTATTTTTTAAAAATTTAAAATTTTACTTAATAAAGTGTAATATATATAAAATAGTATGTCATATAATGTAAAATTTTATTCTGAACAACTTACTAAGTGATCAAGATAGATTGTCTTAGTAAAAAAAACGTTTTATAAGAAAAATCAAAATTTTCCAAAGTTAGCACATATAAAATTTTTTTTACTAAAACGATCTATCTTTTTAACTTAGAAAAAGTTGTTTAGCATAAAATTTTACATGTAATACTTAAACGTAATTATCCCTTAGATTGTAACATAGGCAAATTTGCCTGCGTATTTTAAAATTTTTAATAAAATTTTAAATATTGATTTTAGCCATATCTTTTCTAAGTAAAAAATATTCTTTAAGTTTTGTTTTAGTAACTTTGTTATAAAATTTTTTTAAAATCATTAGAAAACTTTAATATAATAAATGTTTAAAGTTCTTGTATTGGCATTTTTACTATTAAAATTTTTCTTTAGATTTTTTCAAATTTTATATGTTCCCGTCTATAAAAAAAATCTTTACTTCTAATACAAGTCTTAATTTTTACAAGTAAATCATTAAAGTTGCAATAATGAAAGTTGTCATCCTTTATATAAACTACAATATTGTCTTAAGAACTATAGTTCTAAAACTAAAACTAAATAAGATCGCAGAAAAATTGTAATAAAATTTTTTAAAAAAATTTTTTCTTAAAATTATCTATTTTCAGCTTATATGTAACTATAATTTATTTTCTTATAATATAAAAACTAATTTTGCAAAAAAGTAATCCTTATTTTCAAATATAATTGTACAAAGTTTTATTTAATATTTTAGTATTTTAAAAAAGTAAATCAGAGCTAAAAAAGTGCAAAAACGCAGGCAAATTTGCCTGTGTTCTACTACAATCTAAGGGATAGATTATTATTAGTAAAATAAAAGTTTTATATGTGCTAACATTTGAAAATTTTGATTTTTCTTATAAAACGTTTTTTTTACTAAGACAATCTATCTTTATGACTTAGAAACAGTTGTTCAGAATAAAATTTTACATTATATGCTTTGATATCGCTTATTTATTTTTACATTTTACTAGTAAAATTTTTAATTTTTAAAACTTAAAATTTTTTGTCTACAAAATCGTGCGATTTGATTGGCCGGAATCAGGGGGTGCGACATGTCGCGGGTGCGACAAATTTCTATTCCCCTTTTTTTATATTATTTATTATTTTTTTTAAATTTTTTAAATAATAGTTTTGTTTTTATTGTTAGTTAGTACTTTATTTGTTTTTATGTACTATTTTCTTTAGATTAATATTTGCTTTCTTTTTTTTGTTAATTCTTGGTATTAATTTTTGTTTTTTTTTTAGATTCTTTATATAATAGGTTTGGTATATTTTATATTAGTATTTGTTATTGGTATTGTTAGTTATCTTTGTCTATTTATCTTGGTAGTATATTTTTTTGTTACTAGTATTTTTAAATAAATGTATATTAGCTAATGTTGGTTTGTTTCTAAAGTTAACTAGTCATAATTGAGGTTATTAATAAAATTTTGTACAGTATTTAAAAAGTAAATTTTATAAAAATAGCCTTTTTAACTAACTTTGAGTTCTAATTAAATCTATAAAAAATTACAAGATTTATATATAAGTTAAAAAGAGTATATTTTTAGAAATTTGTTTTTTTGACAAGTTACTAATTAATTAAACAATAATAAACAAATTCTAAAATATATCTCAAATTTTTACTAGAGTAATTTCTGTTGTGTTGCTAAGCAAAAATACTTTTTTCATGATTTTACTCTAACCAACTTTAACTTTAACTTTAATTTTAACTATGATCTTTATTTTTGGTTTAAGAATAGGGTAAATATAATCATTTTTAATAACAATTAGATTGTAATTATATAAAATTAAATGATTGACCAATCAGGGTTGTAAACAACAAATATTTAACTAATCAAAATTAGCAATTTTTGTGTGTTCTAAAAAAATATGGGATCATCTAAGTTTTTTTATCAATATACAAAGGTAGATTTTTTTAAATGATGTAGAATTTAAAATTTTACTATCCCTTAAACCATTTAGCAGGCAAATTTGTCTGCTAAAATGATTTTTAAAAAGTTTTTTTGAGTTTTCTTAAAATTTATTTAAGCTTGACCCCCTATTTATTGAATAAAATTAAAGAAATTCCTTTTATATAATATATTTAAATTTTATCATTCTATCTTTAATTTTGATAAAGATATTACATTTTTTAATAAAACTTATTTTTTAGTTTTACTATTAAAATTTTAAAAAGGTTCTTAAAATTTTATTTGTTCCCGAAGAGAAATTTTGTAGTTACTACTAAGTAAAGTTCAAATTTTGCTTAATAAGTTGTAAAAGTTTTAATAATAAAAGTAGTATAATTTTAAATTGTCTACAACTTTGGATTAAGGTAATAGGGGGCGCTATCTTATAATTTTATTGAGTAAAACTAAAAAAAACAGAAAAAATTTTTAAAATTAAAATTTTTTTAAAAAATTATAAATTTTTCTTTTATAAGCAACTTCAAATTTTTATAAATATTAAGCAAATAAAAAGAAGTTTTAAATAGTATATAATTATAGTTTTTATTTAAAAAAAAAATTATAAAATATTTTTATTTTTTAAAAAAATAGATCAGATATGAATTTATAAAATTTAAGCAGCCAAATTTGTCTGCTAAAATGGACAGTTTAAGGGATAACAAATATGAACTTCAAATTATATATCACAAAATTTTTGAAAAATACTAGCTATAATTTTGAAAAGTTTTATTAGAAGCATATTATTGCTTTCTATATAAAATTTTGTTGTACCCCATAAATCATATGAAAATTGATCTATGTTCACTATACCAGGACCTTAAGCAATCTATGAACAGCTAATATTTTTTAAAAAATCTTAATATATTACTAAAAACAAAAAAGATCTATAGAAAAATAGTCAAAAATAGGGGTCATCTAAAGACTGGCACCTTACAAATTACTTGATATATAACCTGGATCAGTCCAAACAAAACAAAGTGAGATAGCAAAAAAAACACAAAATATATAAAACAGCTATCTAAATCAGTTTTGGTTGACTAAGTAAAAGTGTCAGAAATGTGATTTCACTATATATAAACACTTATCTCTAACCCAACCTTCCCCTAACCCTAAAAATAGAAAAATCGGGTAATTTCATAAGGTGCCAGGTTTTAGACATCCCCAAAAATAGGCATTAATATTACTAAATACTGTATAAGTTAGAAAAGATTTACAAAAAATAGTTAATAGCAAATTGTCACCCATCTATATATAGCTCGGGGTCCTACCCGCGTGCACTTATTTGTGCGGATGATAGGGAAATTAGCCAATCGGAGAACGTAAAATGTGATGATCCCGGATCAGCCGACACGTGAGCAAAGCGAAGAAAAACACAAAAAAAACCGTAAAAAGAGAAAATACAAGAAAATGAGTGTATAAACCTGTCTTGGTGCACTAATTAAAAATGACGGGAATGAAATTTTGCATATAATAGGCATTACTCTAACCCTATAGCTTCTAACGTTAAGACCCTAACCCTACCCTAACCTTAAATTTTTAATTTCACGAACTTAGTTTATTTTTACGTTGAATTTCCTTTTTAGGTTTGTACCACCCGCACAAATAAGTAAATCCGGTCCTACCCTACCCTTAATAATTACAGTAGTACTATAGGATACTTAAGATTACATAAAAAAACAATAAAACTATATATATATACATAATTTATTACGTTGATAAGTAATTACATATTATATAATTTACATTTAAAGTTAATCATATAATTTTAATAACAATCCTAATCAGACTTGGAAAATCGCTTTAATACGATCCTATTATAGCTTGTCGTTGCTCACTTTCCCGAAGTCCACCTTCCCTAATTGCTATTTCTTCGATTCCATACTGTAATTCCGATATCCCTTTTCCCGATGAGCCACATTTTGGGATCCTTTTTTCATTTCGTTGGCAATCACTTCGCCGACAATTTAATTCACCGATAATTTATTTAACAGACATTCATTTCACTGACAAAGTAATTCCGGTCATTGTTATTAGGGTCAGGTTTAGAATTGGAGTTGAGATTAGAGCAATTTTTTAAAAAAAAACTTGTCGGTGAAATGACGTGATCCACTTATGTCTTGTTAGTAAAATGGATTGTCAGTACGACTTCGGTAAAATGGTATTTCAGAAAAATAGACTTTGGGAACAAATTGAACAAGAATTATAACTAATGCTGGTTGGTTAATCAGATAGCAATTGCAAACATTGTGCTAGATCTGCACAATTCTATTTTATCTTAAAATATTAAAATCGATATCGATATTTAAATGTCCGAAAAATTTCCCCGAATTCTCATAAAGTTAGGGATTATCCATATCACAGTTTAGACAGGATCTATTACTGTAATATATATTTACTTATATGAGATCAATTAAATGATCACGTTCGAGATCTTTTACAAACGCGCCGTAATGAAGCAATTAATTGAATAAATTATAAATTTTATGCCACAAATTTTTATGACCTATTTGTGATTGAGCTATCGGTACAGTGCAATATGAACTACAGTATATTTAATCTATAATGTGATATAGGACGGTTTAAAAATGTCCTACTGAAAACTTCGGAACACAGCAATGATGAAAGGAAATGAAAATTTAATGTTCTAATCAATTATTTAACAAATTGAATTTTGAGAAAACTACAATATTATATATACATCATGGTAATAGTGGTAGAAAATAGAAAGTGAAAAAAAAATTAAGAAACTAAGCAGGGAAGAGAATCCCTCCGGCTACGATTCAAATCAGTTAAAATCTTTTTTTTTTGAAGAGTATTTATGAGTTTAACACGTATTTGATAATTAATTTCATTACCTTTAAGATATAATAAAGTTAATGTAGTATTTTTAGAAATAGCCTTAATGAATGTTTCACCTCCCTCAGAAAAAATGTTATTATGTTGAAGAATTAAATGAGTTAAAGTATTATTTTCATAAAGAGCTTCAGCTAGCGCTTTCGCACCTTCATAACCAAGTAAATTATTAGTAATGCTCAGATAGATCAGAGTTTTATTTTTACAAAGTGCTTTTGCTAACGTTTTCCCACCTTCAGGACCAAGAAAATTATAATTAAGACATAGATGTGTCAAAGTAGTATTTACATAAAGAACTTCAGCTAGTGCTTTTCCACCTTCAGAATCAATACTATTATTATTGAGACATAAATGACTCAGAGTAGTATTCACACGAAGAACATCAGTCAGAGCTTTCACACCTTCAGAATTAAGATTATTTCCCGAAAAAGACAATTGAATTAACATAGTATTATTGTAAAGAGCCTTTGCAAATGCTTCTCCAACTTCATTGCAAAGCTGATTGTTACGAAGAATCAAGCGTTTTAGAGCAATATTTTTATAAACAGCTTCTATCATTAAATCAACCTCAGATCCGAGCAAGATGTTAAATGATTTTAATGTTATTGCTTTTTTTGTTCGCAGAAACATTTTAATTAAAGTGTATTTAATTGCTTTAACCATATTTTTTGACCTTTCGCTGTAAGAATTATAAGTTAGATCACGATGCCCGTGCCATAAGTGAGTAAGCCAATACACCATCTCTCCAAATTTGGTCGTAGGTTCTAGGTCACAAGGTCCATACTTTTCATAATTAAGCCAATTTATGATTCCATTATCAGATTTAAACTTGATAACTTCACTATAAGATACGTATTCAAATAATGGTTTTTGTTTTGGATTATCAGGAATTATTATTTCAAATGGTTTTAATAATGCCTTTTCCTCTTTGTTTAATGTTGATAGACAACTTTTTACCAACACATGATTATTAGAAATGTCTAATTTGCTCCATAATATCGGTACAGCAATTCTGCACCATTGGCGATTTACGAGAAGACAAGAAAATAAGGTTTTATAATTGCCCTTAAGGTTTATAAATATATTAAAAAGACATTCATTTGGGAGTAATATCATCTTAAAATGCTCCGTAAATGCGTATCGTCTTGATTAAATAACTAAAGTTGATTATCGTTATATACAAATATGTAGTACGTATTGTATAATAAGTATCACCTTAAATTTCTAAAAACAATTGTATAGTCAAATATTGTTTCAATTCATTGTATCAACCCAATTTGTGTGTAACAAAATAATGAATTTAATCTATAATATTATTCGTAGAAATAAAAGATATTATCTCTCATAAGTCAAATGTTTATTCGATTACCAAATATTTAGTCACAAAAAGATTTTCATTTAACATAATAAATTAAAATTCAATAATTGTAAGACTTTAATAAATCCAATCAAATCTGGTGTTTGAGTTAACTTTGATGTCTCTATCAAAGTCCAATTTCCCAAACAACCTATATGGTCGGATCATGTTATATATTTAGATCGATTCTGTATTTGTTTATTCGTCAATGTGGTTAACTTCGACATATATATATTCGGATAACCTAAATTGCCAAGCTCGATTCCACTTTTTTACCAACTTGGAGTGCTCTCAAGCATGCGATTTCCTAGAGATCGAATAGTGCACTACAGTTATGACATAATTTTAGCAATTCTTATATCATTTTAAATAAAAATCAATAGAACAAATAGATATTATTGAAATCTGTACAAATAATAGTCATTGTTGTGATTTGTTAATTATTGTAATGATTGTAATGTGTAATGCTGCTCAACTGCTACCATGGATCAAATAAAGATTCCAATCAGAGGTAGCATAAGATGCTTTAAAGTATCTCTCTCAATGTGATTGGCTAGTTATAGAGATCGTACACAAGCACTACAATTAACTGAAGTAATTCTTATGGTGATTTTACCAAAGATTCATGTCGCGAAATGCGGATATTAAATTTTAGCCAATCAGCACAACTCTATGATAAAAAAAGATGGTCTCTGATTGGAGATGGACAAAGTTAGTTACGTATTATTACTTAATATTACTTAACATTATCTTGCATTGGGTAATAATAAATAATTTTATTCTTAGCAGCAATTTTCGTTCAGTCTCAATTTTAAACACTCGCTCCTGACTGTGATTTATATGTATACGTTATAAGTAATAGAATATGGGTTTTTTTTCCTTGAAAATGACCCTACGGCGCTAGAATTTTTTTTGAGTAAACAGCAAATAAAGTTTATGTAACCCAAACAACCCAAACCCAAATTTTATTCCCCTAATTTTAGATATGATCTTCGCAAAATTTTTTTATTATTGGATAAAAATTATAAAAATTAATTAAAATTATGTAACGATGTCAGAAATGATGGTAAAATATTTATCCGTTTGTCGATCATCTCCATTCTATTTTTAGATATTCAAAAAATTTTCCGCCAAATTTCCCGAACTACATTTTATTAGTTATCATAACCGGTTATAAAATTTGCACAAAATGAGCTTTGTGTTTATAAATTAAGATTTAACAAAAATCTTAATTTGGTTTGGGGACCTCGGATCCCTATTTCAAGGAAAAGACCCCATATAATAATCATTTAATATTACTTAATATTAAGTAAGGAATAAGTCATTGTCATTATTACTTACAAAATTACTTTCCCATCCATATCTCTGGCCATTCATCGCGATAATTAACTCGCTTGACAGAATATTCCATAATCAAAAATTGAGTTCCGACCTATTAACTTAGATGCTTGAGAGCATCCTTAGTCATGGCAGAACAAAGTCAAGAACATGTTGATTGTCGACCTCTTCCGATCCAATTTGTAATCACTCAATGTAACCGATAATTTTTAACAAATCTAGATTAACGGTAATTGTAATTAAAAATTATCGATTACACTTAGATTACATTATATGCAGGACCGAAAAGATCGGTGATCACATTTTCGCGACATTCTTTTGCCATCATTAAGCTACCTTCCAATCAGTGCTTACTCTATTATTTCTTTACATATTTATGGTTTCCATAAATTAGTTGATGTTTGATTTTAGATAAAATAAGTGACATATAAATCCTATGTTTTTAAAGTATACTGATCTATATAACCGCTTATCGGTAGAGAAAGCAATTTTATCACCGGCTACGCATATTTAATATTTGATTTGGAATTTTAAACCAGAAATAGGATCTTTTAAACTCCCACTTATTTTTAACCTTGAATCCCCCTAGTATTATACAATTTATCAACGGCAACTATATTATCATTGAACATTCTAATATTTATCTATTGAAAATTTTTAATTAAAAATCATAATACGGTAATAGTAAACTGTATGTCAGTGCGATAACGAACAAAAATCATGAAATTGCTCTATTGATTTCTAATAGTTATAAAGTTTTGATAAGCCAGCGCAGAAAAACAATGGTTTGGAACAAAATGTTGTTGATCGAAATGATAAGCACACTGACCAATTTTAAAATTATTTCTTTGATGTAATAAACTGTTCCATACCTTATTCATTTTAATGATAATCACGTTTGATCGGTTAAAATATCTTCCGCTAGCTTCCGACGCACATTTTGACCCATTGATTGAAGTGCTTGAGAAAACCCGTTTATAAGTCGTTACTGGAACACTCTAATAATCTGGATAATCGATTAATTTACGATTTGAAATCTAATCTATTGCTAACCATATTATCCGGGTTAATTACCTTCATGTACCAGTAGGCATTAATCAACTACAAGAACCCATACTACTTCGAGACTGTTTAACAATGTTCTTTAAATTCAAAAAAAAAAAAAAAAAATCGAATTCAAAATCAGAAGAGTAATTAATATGGGGTATTCAGGCGACAAAGAAACATGAGGCAATTAATTATGTTCAAAAATCAGGAAAGAATAAATTCATTCTTCTCTTTTTACAGGTCCAAGCCCTAATTATAATGAAATTCTTGATTTTTTTCTTAAAATTTATGTGATAGCATAGACAAGACAGAATATAATTAGAAATTTTGTAACGTTATAAAAGAATAAATTAATAAACCTATCGATTTCTGGTTTAAGATTATACCCGGGTCATGTACTATTCGAGTTACCCACGAGTAGCCAGATAATCGAATAACTACCGTAAACTGCCATATAAAAGATCCCCCATGATAGTAGACCCACCATGTATCATCCCCGGGTCTACAATATAGGTTGAGATTTTTGTAAAAAAATAAAAGACCCGGGTATACTATAGGATCTAAAATGATAAAAGACCCGGGTATACTATAGGATAAACATTCGGATAGCTTGAAAATAAAATGTAATTCGTATTACTTGCTATATATATATTGACCGGTACTGGACCCCCTATCCATACAATAGACCCACGGGTCTACTATCGGGTTTAAAATTGAGAAAATGTAACAGACCCGGGTCTTTTATATGGCAGTTTACGGTAGTGCAACCCGAGTAAGTTCACTCGGGTAATACCCGTGTAAGTATACTCGGGTAATACTCGGGTAAATATATTTGGATGATACTGTACCCAGGCAATTAGAATAATTGTACTAATATGCAAATGCCATCAGGTACGTACCAAACATGTGGGTTATTCCGATATAGTTACACCAATAATATCTCGAATTTTAACAAATCGACCAATCAAATTGCCCCATTAAATACATCCGTTAAGTTTATTCTCATTTAAATAGCTTACTCGGGTCAGCGGGTAAAATTTTATACCTTGGTATCAGAGTTGGGTGGTTTTACTAGATATTGGACATTTCAAATTGTCCTATGCAATGTCCAGTGTCGATAAGGCGCAAATTTACAGAATTTCTGAATAAGTAAAATACTTTTTTCCCAAAATATCCAGTCGAAATTAGTTTCGCCATAGTATTATTTTTTATTTTTTTTTTTTTTAAAAAGAAAAGCTTTGTGAAAAATATTTAATACAAATAAAATAGATAGCAATGGATATTATAATATGGTTTTGCAATATGCTAATGAAAAAACTTTACGAGAATATCTAAAAGCAAATTTTATAAAATTGCAATGGCAGATAAACTATATATTGCTACTGAAATAGCACTCGGATTTTATTTTTACATGACAATAATATTCACGCCATTGGCATACTTCGGAATATATATGCATATAAGCGTTATGCATATATGCACATTACTCGAAATGCAGGTGAGTTGTGGGTAACATAATAAAGTTATGGCAAAAATGTTGTAACTCATTATAATTATTACATATTACAGAGAAAAGTTACGACAAGTTACGGTAATCATCGATTTGTCATTACACATTACAAATTCTAGTTCATTCTATTTAGGCTTCAAATTTCAAAAATGTCGATCTGAATTTAAGGTCGAAAATAGAATCAGAAATGATGGTATCTGTTAGAACGCAAATGAGTTTCCTTGCTATAGGTTAAAGTGTTTGCTTCATTAGTTTTTCTCCGTAATATTCATATTATTGTTTATCATATTCTAAACTCAACACTCTTATCATTTCATTATTTTCCGATCCTGATCTTCTGATCAAATGCATGATTTGATTTGTTAATTATCAATCATATGTCCAATGTCATGGCTCGGGAAGAAAATCGTGGCCGAGTTTAGCAATAAGTCATTATCATTAGGACATTAAAAAGAAGGCAGTTTTTATACTGGGAGAGCAATTTATCGTCTTAATTAAAGATGTAGAACTATATACAATTGTTACACTCTTCTTGGGAGCGATACTCTATATATACTTCAACTTTATGAGGTAAGAAAAATGTAATATGTAATATTTACAAGAAATGAAGTAATCGGGCGTACGTGATGACGATCCAATTGACCAATTTTACCGGGGTGACGGGTATAACCGTCGATCACTCTGGTATTCGGGTCACCTTAATCCAATGCCTTGAGTAGAACCGCACAATTTCTCTCCTTTAATGGTTATTTATATATATGGAGAATCACTCTTTTACTTCTGGATCAAGGCTCTTTATTTATGATAAATATTGTAAAAATAATTTCTTTCGATATTGGTCATTTCTGCATGTCTACTTAGGGCAAGTGAGCTTACTGCCGTACAAATTTAACTTTATAAATGAATTAGCTCGATATGTGTTTAATAAACTGTACAATGAATAATGATTTAACTTATTAATTCAAAAAACTTGGAAGGTTCCTTAGAATCCGATGAAGCTTTAAGTAAATAATAGTTCACTATCTAAACACGTTAATATTATATAGTCTACCACATAGAATTTATCCGATTATTATTTAGTAATAAACTATTCGGATAAACCGATTGTCGGACCTATGTTAGGGTTAGGGTTAGGCAGCAGAAGGTGGTTTAGTGTGCAATTTCTTGAGAAATGGGCGATTTTTGTCAAAACGAACGTGATTTCCTTATCGTGTAACGTTACACCTGATCTTGAAATTTGGTTGGATTCTGACGTCCAATCAGACGATAGGTAAATATTCGAAAAACCAAGCTAAGCACGGTATCACGTGATAAAAGCAGATCCAAAAATCGCGACTCACCTTAACGTTACACAAAAGCAGCATTCACCAATCGGCATGCCACCACGTAGTGTTACAAGCCGATCGGTTTTTATCGGCTGGCTTAGCCAGCCGATAAAAATATCGGCTAAGCGGCTAACTAATGGCTAATATAATAACTATATAACTATATAACATAATTACGATTCATATATATTTTTCCATATATTATTTTTATAATGCATAATATAAATTTTATTTATAGTCTATCAAAGTAATTCTAAATTCGATTATTTACCTCTGTAACGCACTTTTACCTTTAAATTTGTATTGGCTATATGTGCATATATATTTTTTGCACATTTATAACTTTAATAAGCTAACTTCGAAATTGGTAGAGTTCCAATCCAGATAAATCCGTCATTCGTTTATCCCTATCTAATTATCCGGATAACTATCAGATATTCGGATCTGAATTTATTCAGATATCCATTTACTATCCATTTATTATTAATATCTGGATAACTATCCGTATATTTGTCAGATTATTTGGATATCTGAGCAATCTGAATTATCCGGATAAATGCTTAATGAATTGGAACTCTAGAATTGATCAACTTAGAATTTATCGTCATAGCATATGTAATTTTAATATGAACACCATTTGCTAAACTCTCAAGAACCTTATATTCGATCATATTTATTTTTAATATTCAGTTATTCTACAGTAAAATGAGTTTTAGTAAGAATTACCAATAAATTGTAATTTTTATTGATTAATTTTTTTTTTTAAAACCCGGGGTAGCATTTACCTGGGGACGTCATGTGACGCGATTCATTGATTAATTTTTGAAATCTGTATATTAAAGAAATTAAATTCTATTATAACTCAAGTCTAGAATTCTATCAAAACTTTCTGACCATAAAAATAATGAGATCGTAAGTATAAAAAATCAACACTACAAAGCCAAGTTGTTAGAATCGTACTCATTTTTGATAAATTAAACAATAAGTAAAATAAATCATAAAATAAAAAGAAATAAACTATACTCGCCAATTATTAATAATTCTGCTTAAAGACAAAACTGAATTCTGTAAATGATTACTGTCTCCTGTATACTCGAAGCTAATACTAATATAAACTCATGAACAATAGAGATAATAAAGATAAGCAGATGCAAGCACATGTATGTACATAAATTTATGCAATGCTATTGTTCATGAGTAAATATAATTATTACGCCATACTGTCTTTTTTTTTTGCCATTCAGAAAAGTACCAAAATTATACATACAATTGTTATCTTTTCGAGTTAGCCAAAGAAACCTCCGAAATATTGTGTAAATAATACTATTGTCTTGCACGATCATAAAAATGAATGATTATGGGCTTCCCACATCGAATATTTACTTGAAAGTGCAACTCTTTTTAAGTATTAGTGCCACACTTCAGGCTACCTTGGCTTATTGTTGCAAAAAGCCAATTACTTTGTATAGTATTATTAACATGCTAATAAGATGACCGCCACTTTGGGGGTTCCTTGGCCAAATCTATTTCTTTAGCGAAGCAAATAATTTGTACTATCCATATTTGGCTTGTCGCTATACATAGCTATTCAAAAAGTAACAATCATATATCTAATTCTAATTGTGAAATTTTAAAACAATCAATCACTTGCTGATAATACGAATTAATTAAATATGTATCTATAAATAAAATAAATTATTAGTATATAATATAATGTAAAAAGAAAATAAATAAAAAGACAAAAGTAATTAAAGTTTTTTTTTGTTCTAATAGAAAATTTCTATGTTCTGTAAACAAATTTTTTAGTATTAAAATGTCAACACACGATCAACATCAGCTTGATTCTTATGACAACGATATTATAGCTTTGTCAAATGAATCAAATGTGTCAGATATATCAGAGAATCTAAATGACCCAGATATTGAATCAAACTCAAGCTCACCTGACCAATCTACTTCACAAAACAATGGCGTTACTGTTATTCTAATAGTCTGGGCAAAAGAATTCGAAAAAAAAAAGTTTTTACTCGCAACAAAAAATCAAGACCTAGTAAAAGTTGGGTTTGGCATTATTTTAGATGAAATAAAATTGAAAAAAAATATATTGTAAAGTTAAAACTACAGATGAAGATGGTAATGAAGTTACTTGTAATCAAGAATATAAGTTATCAACCGGAACAGGAAACTTAAAATCTCATTTACGCCAAATTCATAGAATTTTGCCACCTGAAACAAATAATAATAATAACGAATTAATAAATATAGCTTCAAATCAATCATCGTTACTTGACTTTTTAAATAAAAAAACACCCTTACCATCTTCAAAACAAGATAAAATTTCTAATCGCATTTTAGCTTGGATTGTAGACGATCTCCAATCATTTTATGCCACCACTAATAATTGCTTTCGAGATATCATTCTCGAATGTGAGCCAAGATTTATATTTCCATGCATTGATCAGTTAAAAGAAAAATTAATGCAATCAGTACTTTTCGCTAAACAACAACTTAAAAATTTATTACAAACAACAATGGATTCCTTTTGTTTTATGACGGATCTGTGGTCTCAATTTCATCAGCCCTATATTGCAGTAACTATTCATTGGATCGGTCCTGAATTTACTTTATACCAAGCGCTTCTTACAATCCAAAAGTTCGATTATCCTCATACTGGTGATCGAATCGAAGATTTCTGTCGACAACTTTTTGACCAGTGGGGTATATATAATAAACTCTTTGGATCTTCAATGGATAACGCATCTTCGATGACTAAAGCAATGGAGCAGCTTGACATTGAGCATATAGGTAGGACGATTATAACAATTACATTCTTATTTGTATAAAATTTGTTCAAGTTTCATTTCTAATAATATAAAATTTAAATACTATAGTTAATTATAATAAAAACATAATTTTTTTAAAAAATAATAATACAAAATTTAATTTTTCCTCAAAGAGCTATATACGAATTTAAAATTTTAAATTCTGTTATTAAAAATAATAATTAATAAAAAAATCTCTACTATCGAATTTAGTTCTTATAAATGTAATTTAATATACCATATTGTATGAAATAACGCGCAATGGAGAAATTATTAATTTGGGTCATTATTCTAAATAATACCCATGCCCGTTATTTCGCAACACACAACAATACAAAATAATTTAATAAAATTTTATACTTACATAAAATTATACAAATTCTAATAACTATATATAGGCTGCACGGCACATTTAATTCAGCTTGCATTGGGAGATGGAATTAATATTAAAGAAGTTAGTGATCTAATCAATAAAGCAAAAATGGTAAATAATTTTGTAAATCGGGATAAATATCGTGAAAAACTTCGCAAACTACAAGCTGAATTAAATCCATAGCATCCAGTTAACCCTCTTTCAAGTGATACTAAAACTCGATGGAGTTCGACTTATAATCTTTTAAAAAACCTTCTTTTTCTTCGTAATGCCATTATACAATTATCTGATGATTTAAAGCAAAGTGTTAATCGACAAGAAAGACAAGATGGATCTAAAATTTTAGAAATACTCTTATCAACTGAAAAATGAAATTCATTAGACGAATTAGCAAAACTTTTATATCCTTTTGTACAAGCAACAGGATATATTGGAGGAAATCAATATCCTACCTTAGGAATGATGATACCTACTCTTATTAAACTTTCACGTCATTTACGAGATTTTTATCCAACAGTAACATCGATAACAGTAAGAGCTTGCTGTAGTAAAATTAACGAATCAATGCTATCACGATGGTTTGAGCCATCACTTAATAGTCTTATAGCTTCGTTTTTAGATCCAAGATTCAAAAAAATGAGTTTTATAACATCTACTAAAAAAAATGAAACTCTTACTTATCTTTATACTTTATGCAATAACCAGGAACGAACAACTTCAATTCAAGAAACAGAAGCATCAAGTGCTAATTCTTCTTTTTTCGCTTCATTTTATGATGATGATGATGATATTTTAATTTCAAATGAAAATTTATCCTCGGTTGAGAAAGAAGTGGCTCTTTATGATAATCTGCCTCAAATTCCTAAATACCATATTACGGATGAAGAATATAGTAAGGTTAATCCATTAACCTGGTGGAATGAACACAAAGCACTATTTCCTTTTCTTTCTCAAATGGCAAGAAAATATTTGGCTTTTCCGGCTACATCAGTTCCTTCAGAAAGAATCTTTTCAGATGCAGGCAATACGATTACCGATAAGAGAAATCAATTAGACCCCGACACAGTTCATGATATATTATTTCTCAAAGAAAACTCCAAAATTTGTAGTGTGTACCAGGTTTGTCTTAAATTTAAAATTCGCACATACTTTACAAACAATCGCAAGGAGAAAATGGCTAGAACATGACTGTTTTGTAGTATTTCTATCAACAAAAAAAAATTTGAATTTTAGTTAGTTTAAATAAGCAATACTTAGAACAATAAACTTGGTAAATGTATAGAGCATCGTATAAATTGCTACATAGCTTCTTTTTTTTAAACCATTTTAAAACTTTCGAACTTTCTCAGGTAGACTGAATAGGACATAAAATATATTCAAAAAAACTTACGATATTTTTTTTTGCGCTAAAGTATAAAACATTTTATATAGATTATTAAAATAAACATTTATTTAGTTAGCTTATTTGAAATATAGAACATTAACTTACATAATAAAAATCATAACGTATATCTTTTATTTCTAATTTTCCGACCACAGACTTTAATGTTACTAAAATATGACAGATCTTTCAGAGATTTGGAAGTATTTCAATGTTTAATTTATATAAAAAACGCAATACTAAATAAAAAAAGATTGTTTTTGAATAAAAGACTTTTGGCACATAACTCTACAATACAGCGAACGGTTATTATTACTGTATCAATAGTTAAAGCTTGAATATAGATCTGCGTTCGATTTGATCTAATATATTTACCACGTGAATGATATACCCTCAGCCATATTAGCCAGCCAATAGACTTGCATTAGCTGGCTTAGCCGGCTAAGCTGCCTTAGCCGTGGCTGCTCTAGCCGGCTTGTAACACTACCACCACGGGGTCACAGGCCACATACGGCGTAAACTGTAACACTAACAAGCCACCCAAAATCACAGCATAAATACCAAGACCCCAAACTCTACAAACTCTGTCCTGAAAATTCGAAAGTTTTATTTTGCCCCATCTAATCCTTCGATTATTCCATCTTATAATAAAATTATTCCTGGCTCTTTCAACCAGAAGTGCGTGCCAATGGTTTCGAATTACAAATTCATTTTCTGCATTATTTTTGAACATTTCATATTTGTTCTACAACAACAACTTTCTACAAAAACAATCACAATAAAAATTCTCATTATTCAAATCCATCGTTAACTCACTCTAAATTTGGGCTATAAAGTTTGTACAGTACTTCAGCGCTTTCAACTTTAGCTTCCTTTTGCATTAGATATTCATACAACGAACAGTTTCTCATTCCTATTTGCTTTTAATTTTAAAGAAATGCCCGATGTACCACCTTTAGGTATAAACAAGAAAAACTAAAGGAACAACTACGACAAGAAAAATACTTGAACAACAACTAAAACAACAAGAAGAATCAAATAAGGCAAATCGGGAGGCTGCCTGTCAAATTGCAATAATGTTGGAGTTGGATAGGAAAAAGAAGGAGGTAGAGGAATTAAAGAATCAATTAGAAGAAGTGAGGGCAGGAAGAATAGATGAAGGGCAGCAAAGAACGATTCAACTCTTAAGAGAAGAAAACGAAGAACTTCGAAATAGAGTTAATACCTCTATCTGGATATATTTTTTATATCCGGATTAATCCAGTTTTATCATAGTATCCGGATTTATTTATATCTGGATAGAGGTACTTCGAAATAATTACCAGCTGCTTTTAAATGCGTATTGGGGTAATATAGAAATGCCAAAAATGTAGATAGTGATTATGAATAATTTTTTTTTAAATAAATTTTTACAAATTAATTGAAGCGAGGGCAGGAAGAATAGATGAAGGGCAGCAAAGAACGATTCAACTTTTAAGAGAAGAAAACGAAAAACTTCGAAATAGAGTTAATACCTCTATCCGGATATATTATTATATCCGGATTAATCCGGTTTTATCATAGTATCCGGATTTAAATTTAAATCCGGATTTATTTATATCCGGATAGAGGTACTTCGAAATAATTACCAGCTGCTTTTAAATGCGTATTGGGGTAATATAGAAATGCCAAACAATGTAGATAGTGATTATGAATAATTTTTTTTTAAATAAATTTTAACAAATTATAGAAGAACTATAATTGTCTATTTATTTGCTGCGCTTTTTTTTCTTGTTTAAACAGCTATCCTTTGCTATCTCGCTATTTAACTAATGCGAAAGCATTTATGATTTCAGTATCGCGTCTAATTTGGCTATTTTAGACTTAAGCACGTCTAGACTTTCATTATTATCCGTTTTTTGTTTTGCAGACACCTACCCACCGTTTACAGGCCGCATTACTGGACCGTCAACCGGTTTATCCGAATATATTATTCAGGAGAAAAACTAAATTATAATCTGATAGATTCATATGATGGACTATATAATATTAAGGTGTTTGGATGGAATGCAAAAATTTAAATGGAACAGAAACTTATTTTTATTATATTACCTTTTTTGTTGAAATAATGATTTTTTATCAAGCATGATGTGGGATGGCAGGAATCCTCATTTTAGTTCCAAAATTTTGTTTGTATTCTAAAAATCAGCTTCACTCGTGCTTTCACTTTTTCCTTTTCCAGTAACTATTGTTGTCCCGCAACTTGAAACAAAATACTTGGAATTTTTTCACCAAAGAATGATAAGTGTATTTATATTTAATTCATTTTTATGAGAAGCTCCAGAAATTTTTTCAAATCAGAGGAATTGGATATTCGGGATTCGGTAGACATGCTTGCAATTTTTGACAATCAAAATTTAAGTATTTAAGATTATACGATCGATATGTGAGTAAAAAATATCATTTGTTTTTTCTAAGTACAAAAAGTTGTTGTTAAATTAAAATTAATAAAATCATAGAATTAAAATGACTCATCAACTGTTAGTAAAATCTTACAAATTAGGTCGCAAAAGATGGTTTTCTAATTGTGTGTGAACCTGGATGCAGGCGGTGGTAATCGATGAGGTGCTAATGATCACGTAGATCACTTACCCTCCTAAGCAGATTCTCGAACGCAAAGACGGAAATTACTGATATCAGAAGAAATTATTTTTTCGGCCATATATGTTCTCTTCAAAATATTTATTATAAATAGAGCCGCCCTCAGAAGAGAGAGCTTCTCCACGTCTAAAATAATCGTTCCCTGGTGTAACGATGGGAAATTGGGCAGTTCTACTCAAGGCGTTGGATTTGTACAGTATTAAGGCAAAGAATCACAAAATATAGAATTGGATTTTCAATAGTTTAGAGATGATTTCCTTCAAGTTATTGCTAGCTTAAATTTATTAATTTGATTTCTCTGCTCTTTTATAATTTTACAAAATTTTTTATTACATTCCATCTTATCTTTATTATTACTTAAATTTCAAGAAGGAAATCCAAGAACCTCATTATAATTGGGACTCGGATTGCAAAAGATAAGTCTTTCCTTATTAGCAGAATTTTTGAACATAATTAAATGTCTCATGCTTCTTTTCTCATCTGAACTTTCCCATGCTAATTATGAACTTTTGAATTTACTATAGATTTCCCGTTTAATTGCTTTATTTGGATCACGGTACTCTACAAGTGATAGTAGGGTAAGTAAATAAAGCTAACCCTAAAGCTATCGCGAATTCATCAAAGTATATTGTTAAACTGTTCCGAAATAATGTTGATTTTTGGTTTATTGATAGTGGACTGTTCCGATAACTCTATCTGTGGTAACATAAGCCAATTGTTGTAGAACGACCATTTCAGTTCTTTCAGTAATTTGTTTCAATTTTTATGTTGCACCTGATCTTGAAACGTGATTTATAAAAAATTACAGGGTTGGAAAATTTTTGCCGAATAAGTTTCGAATCGTCAAATGAATCGATTACCAGATTATTAGAAATGACCCAGTTTGTGACCCAGCAACGATATTATAAATGGATGTACAAAATTTATAAAGTTCAACTAAGTTGGTAAAAAAAAGTGGAATCGGCTAGTTGCTAATAATTTTCTCATTAGTAAATTTTTTAAAATTGAATTTATACAGTTTAGAGCTTTTTTAATGTAATTGTCGTTCATAATACTATAGATGACTCATTCGGTAAGTAGATTTATGTTTCGGGACCTCTCTATTGTTTGACGTTTGATGAAGAAACTTCATTTATTACAATTTATATAGCGATGAATGTATATGATAATTTTCTCTCTAAATTAAATCGTATTAAATCGGTTTAGTTTATTCCTATATTGCAGTATTGAGTTGTTGTGTATTATAAAAATTCAAAATTTTAATTATTGTATAAGAATATTAATAAAATCAATATAATACTATATCGTTTACAACAAATAAAAATTTTTTGGTTAAAGGCAGATAATCGATGATTGCCCAAATTTTTAATGGAATTGTTTTGATTTCGATAAGCATTGAACAATTTGCTTTTTAAAAACAAAAAACTATTCATACTTTTCTGGTTAGGCAGGTTTCTCCGCGTGTGTTCTTGGTTTAGACTGTTGATATAAACCTTCGCTTAGCCCAGTTTACTCATGTGCGCATCTAGTGAGGCCATAGGGTAAACTATTTCCCCTTTGTTCCTTCATAGTTGTGTACAACTATTTGGTTTATTCTAAATCCACAGCTTCAGGTTTAAATGTGAACTTGGTTGGAGAGTTGAAGCTTTTTAATTGGTGTAATATGCCTTATTATACCCTTTGGATAAGTGGTAACCAATATATTTTTTTCGAAATTTTTTTGTATTGGTATCATACGAAAGGACAGTTTCATTTTTTTTTATTGATTTTTAACATTATAGAAATATCACGAAAAGACAGAACAGTGTAGAACCTCTATCCACAAGTATAAGCTGAGAAAACAAGATGAACAACTCGGCAACTACAACAGCTATAACAACAATTGAACCAACAAGAAGAAGGTATAAAGCCAATCGTGAGACTGCCCTTCAAGTTACAGCAATGGTGAAGTTGGAAAAGAAAAAGAAAGAAGTAGAAGGCGTAAAAAAAGGAAAGAAAAAGAAAGAAGTAGATGTAAAAAAAGAAAAAGAAAAAGAAAGAAGTAGAAGGTGTAAGAAAAGAAAAGAAAAAGAAAGAAGCAGAAGGTGTAAAAAAGAAAAAGAAAAAAAAGAAGTAGAAGAGAAAATAGAAAGAATAATTGAAAGGCATTAGACATTTAGAAGGTCAAAAGCAGCCGCACATTTGAAATCTGTACCAGGTTACGTCGATGGTCAATTATTACTATGACTGTCAGTCAGTTGGCTCATATGAACTTAAACGCAAATCAAATTTTTATTGTAATTTTTATTAAATTAATGCAAACACGGTACATATATATTGATAGAGGCAATGTATAAAATAAATTTTTACATCCTTCAATTCGGATGGTTCTTTGATACGCTTTCACTTAAGTTATGATTTTTTTTGCCCGCTTTCTTCTTTTTTCGGGCTGGAATAACCTGAAGATCTACATTTTCTTTCCCATTATTTGTGGAACAATGCGACTTTCGTTTAGTACCGTATCCGTTCACTTTGCGCCTTTTAATAAATTCGGGTTGAACCCTTATGTGTACACCACCTTTAACGCGAATCATTGGGTCTAAATTACGATCAATATCATAAAGACATGTGGATAATCGGGAATAGACTTCAACTTCGCTGCATTATAACGCATTGAAAACTTGTTAAGCGCAGCACATAATTGAGGATTGCCATTTAGATAGTCTTCTCTGACTTCTTCTAAAAAAGCCATAAATGAAAAAGTGTCGTTATCGTTGTTTTCTTCACTAGAATTAGTTGGTTCTCTACAAAATATAAAGATAATGATTATAGATTTTTAATATTGAACAAAAATTAGGTTAATAAAATATATAAGGCACCTCCATGTTATAATCTGAGTATCATTTGATGCACCCATTTCAATGTGTAAATTTTCTTGTGGTTGTAAAGGTTGTACAGGTTGTGAAGTAGATTGTGAAGTAGATTGTGGACGCAATGATGCATAGAAAGAGCGATCTTTGGCAGCACATCCTAAGAATTTAATTAGTTAACTTTAATCTCAAATATATAAAATTAAATTACATAAGTATAAGTTTTACAATCATCAGGTGTCAGCGACAAAATAAAATTAAGCAGAGAAATGTGGAATTTTACTGACACAGCATCTTGGTTTTTAAACGAGGTCCCACAAATTCCAATAGGACAGGTGTACCAATCCCAAATATCCGGTTCCTCTAATTTGAAAAAATCATGAGGTTTCTCAATAAAATGAATCGAATATAAATACATTTATCCTTATCCTTCTTTTAGAGCAAAAATTCAAAGTATTTTCGATGAAAGGTTAGAAAAATAAAAAAACGAGATTGTCTTTAAATTTCTGGACAACCATAGCATAGTTGATCCATTTGATTGGCTGTCGATCCTTGAAATTTCATTGGCTGCTTATAGTAAATGTTCTATATGAAAACGCAATCGATTATATGATAATTGAATTGTATTTATTGTATATTACCTTCCCCCAAGAAAAGTTAATTAACACTATAGTTATCTATTTTCATATGATATTACTAAAGTTGCGATAAAGAAATTGACAAACTATTGGAATTAATAAAACTCATAGAACTGGATCGATATCTTACTATACGTGAAAGAATAATTAAATCTAACGATTCTTTTCAAGTTCTTTTTTAATTATAATAGTTTGCTTGAAAGTTCGTTTTGAAAGCATTTTAATATATAAGATAACTTAAGTAATAATTGTTAAGCTATATAAAAAAAAATCTAGCAAAAGTTTAATAAGTTATATAAAAAATAATTTAAGTGAAGGTTTAATAAGTTATATAAGTGAAAGTTTAATAAACTATATAAAAAAATAATTTAAGTGAAGGTTTAAAAAGTTATATAAAAGTATAATTTGAACAAAGGTTTAATAAGTAATTTGAGCAAAGGTTTAATAAGTAAAGGTTTAGTAAGTTATATAGAAAAATTACTTAAGTGAAGATTTAACCAATCAAATTACTAGCTTTATTTGGCCGTTTCGGCCAAAAATGAAATTTATATTTTTGGCCTTTTGGCCTCAGCCATTGGCCACGGCCATTGGCCGGCCAAATAACCAAGTGACATCACTGCTTGTGGGGAGGTTCTATTCTTGTGTTGCATTTCTATAATATTAAAAACCAATAGAAAAATGAAATTGCATTTCGTATGCATACCAGTACAAAAAAAAAAGTTATATTGTCTTCCACTTATCCAAAGAATATAATAAACTAGGCCCATAGCATATTATGCCAATTGAACAAGCTTTCACCTCTCCAACCAAGTTCGCATTTAAACCTGAAGCAGTGGAGTTCGAATAAACAAATAGTGTTGTACACCACTATATGTTTAAAAGGGAAATAGTTTACCCTATGGCCTCACTAGAACCGCGCAAGAGTAAACTGGGCTAAGCGAAGTTTGCATCAACGGCCCTAAGCCAAGAGCACACGCGGAGAAACCTGCCCAAAAAAAAATTCCATTTAAAAATTATCTCACGATCAGCCTTATTTGATTTTTGTTATTTCAATTGTAGTTGTCGTAGTTGTTCATCTTGTTTTCTTAGTTTATACTTGTGGATGAATGTTCTGTCTTTTCATGGCATTTCTAAAAATGAAACTGTCTTTTCGTATGACTTACCCAAAGAACAAATCCTTTGCCAGTTGGTCAATCAAAGGTTTTGATTCTCGGACTGATCCGGGATTAGTCAAATTTTCACGATTTGATTGGTTAAAGGTAACAGGTGACTATATCGCCAAAATTCCACCCAACACGTGACCAACAACAAAATTTGTTAAGTTCTCTTTATGTTAGGTTAGGGTTTGGGTGGCAAAACTTACGTTTTTGAGACTCCTGCACTTACTTTTTTGATACTCCTAGATGTACCCCAAAATTTATATACTTTTTTGATACTATCTCCACGTGATGATTTACAGAACAAATAGCGATTTGACGTGACGTAACACTATCTTAACAAAGAATTCGTTTTAGTCAAAAATTGCCTGTTATTCAAAAATCCCAAGAAACCACCTTTATGAGAATTTTTTTAATAAATCTAGTGCTAATGTAGTAAGTACTAACCTTAAATAAACTAATTTCAATTACGCTAAAAGTTTTTTAAAAAGCGCGGATACATAATGATATACTGTATTTAAAACATTTTTACGCGGATAGAGTTTTTTCTAAAAATTTTTATTCATTTTAAAAAAACGTTACATGTATAATAGATTTATTCTTTTTTTAAGAAAAACTCATCATATAAATGTCGGTTTAAAAATATATATAACCTTTGTTAAAACCTGCGCAACCAGGTCGAAACTAAAAAGTTTAAAAATAAAGATATAATAAAGCGTGCTAAACTTTTTAAAAACAGTAAATTATATTCGTGGACCATGCAATCAAGTTATTTATTAAACCTATGTGGGCTGTTCTTTATAGAAAAGTTATAATATTTATTATATGATCATTTTTTAATAGGTTATTATTATTAGGGTCAGGTTTGTAATTAGAGTTAAGGTTAGTGCAATTTTAAAAAAGCTTGCCGTAATGGTTATCTGCACGTGATATCAGTATCAAAAAAGTATATAAATTTTGGGGACATCTAGGAGTATCAAAAAAGTAAGTGCAGGAGTCTCAAAAACGTAAGTTTTGCGTCCGTAAGCAAAAATTCACGTGATCGGTCCACAAAAAATTTTCCGGACATGTGACTTTTTTGTGGCTCAAACTAGGATCCTAATTTTCTGCTGCGACAAACCCCAAATTCTGCCTGCTTTACACTTCGAATTATGCGAATTATGCGATAAATTTTTAAAATTATGCTACAGATTATGCGGGATCAGATAGAAATATGCGAAATTTATCGTTATAAATTTTTATCGTTATCGTTATTGTAAGTACTGAACCTAGTGATGTGCCGCGTACAGTACTATACGTACTGTACGCTAAAATTGTTGCCGATCACTTTTGCCAGCCAATCAGATGCCGGAAAAGAACTATACAGTACGTACTGTACGTACTGTACGCTAAAATTTTCAGGTATCATATAAATGGCACATCACTAACTGAACCCCAACAGTAACTTACCAATAAAACCACAAAATCTGTGTAATATAAAATTATGAAAAGAATTGTGTTTACAAAACTGTCTTTTACGCCAAACAAAGAAATTCCCTGCAAAATTTTAGTATAAGGCCACGCAAAGTTAATTTTTCGGTTTGCATAACCCGCTGATCTTTTTTTTTTTAATTTCAATAGTGCCAATTATTCCATATTTGCTATTTAATTTTTTCTCCGGTGTCACCCGATGGTGACCTTAATTTTCTGGAATTACCCGATAGAACTGAAAAAAAATCTAAATTTTTTTGAGTGTGAACGTGAGCATATTAATTTACAGTAGAATAAAAAAAAAAAAAAAAAAAAAAAAAAAAAAAAAAAAAAAAANTCCGAACCGCCGACTGAAATTTTGGAACACCATGTTATGCAAAACCAAAAATTAATTATGTGTGGCCTAATATATTTTTCTTGTTAAATTTTTATACTACTTTAACGGTATGTTTTATTATTTAGCATTCGACAGTTATTTGAAATTTCCAATGCTGCGTCCAATAGGAACTGGTGGGGAAATTGATAAACCCGATATTACTCGATCTTTAATTCCGGCCATTTTATGCGCAGATTATGCTTTTTTAACGTAACAATCATTACCATGCTCTAGATCTTTATTTATTTCTATTTATTAATTATGCAAAATTCATCTTGATATGCGAATATGCTGTCGCATATGCTTCTGCGGCAAAATCTGAATTAGCCCGTTTGAAGTTGATTCTTTGGTTAACATCACTTTTCCAGGACTCTCGGGAGGGGGGTAAAATGAAACGAACATATGAAACGAACATATAAAAATGAACAAAGATGGGCCAATTTCATTGGTTGATATAAATCAGGTGACTGGTGAGAGTCATCCAGCGTTTTGATTGGCTGTTCGTTTTCGGGGGAGGTGGGGAGGAGACTTCAGCTGGGGGGGTGATGTTAACCAAAAAATTAACTTCAAACAGCCTTATGCGCATATTGTGCTATCGCAGATCCGCGGTATCCCTAGCTCAAACCAATCAAATTTTGAGATCAGGTGTAACGTGAAAATCAAAACAATCGAATAAAGTGAAAGAATTAAAATAATAAATTGAGTGATTAGGGTTTGGGTTAGACGCTTGGTTAGAGTGCTACTCATACCAAAATTTTGCAAGGAATTTTTTTTTGTTAATGCGCAGTAGACGTTTTCATAGACAAACTTCAGAGTTATTAGTGATTTTTTATGAAAAATCTGAAAAATCATAAAAAGCGCGATTTTTACGTTTCAATATCATCGTCCAATCAGATGGTAGGTAAATTAGTAAATAAATAAAATTACAACAGCAACTTTCTACAACTTTCTACAACTTCTCATTCCTATTTGCTTTTTAATTTTAAAGAAATGCCACGCAAAGCCAGATGCACCTCCTTCAAGTATCAATAAGAAAAAAAAAAAGGATCAACTACGACAAGAAGAATCAAATAAGGAGAATCGTGAGACTGCCCGTCAAATAGCAATAATATTGGAGTTAGAGAAGAAAAAATGGAGGTAGAGGAATTGAAGAAAAATTTAGAAGAAGCGAGAACAGATGAATGGCAACAAAGAACAATGCAACTATTGAGAGAAGAGAATGAAGGGCAGCAAAGAACAATTCGCTCGTTGAGAGAAGCGAATGAAGACCTTCGCACCAATTACGAGGGGTTGCTAGACCTTTATTGGAATAATATCTTGACCAATAATAATATAGCAAATTAATACCGGTAATTGTCTATTTTACTTGCTGCGCTTTTTTTTCTTTTAAACAGTTACTGATACTACTATCGCATTCTGACGTTCTATTCATTGTATATAGTTTTTTTTCTTCTTTTTTTTTCTTTGATGTTTTTTTCTTTCTTTTTTCTTTTTTCTCTTTTTATATCTTTTTTTTTCTTTTTCTCTTCTCTTTTCTCTTATTTTTCTTTTTTTACAATGAAAGAATTTTTTACTAACCCTTGCCATCCCGCTATTTAACTAGTACGTTATTTATATTTTAAATGCGAAAGCATTGATGATTTTAGTATCGTGTCTAATTTGGCTATTTTAGACTTAAACGCGTCTAAATTTTTTGTTATTATCCATTTTTTGTTTTTGCAAACTATAGTGAACCTGTTCAAAAACATTAGAGATTGGTATTGTCAACCGGTTTAGAAAAACTAAATAATAATCGGATAGATTCACTGTGATAGACTATATAATATTAAGTTGTTTTGATGGAGTGCGAAAAATTTATTCGTGAACTTAAAGTATCGTCTGGTTAGCATGGTTAAAAATCCATTAACTGATCGGTAAATTTATGTTAATACGTGATATAAATATTGTGACAAATAATTTTTCGTATCCAAATACTTGTTCGAAGCTAAAGGCGCAAAAAAATTTGTGAATTTTGTATCCGTAAAGTCCATAAAGGGGAAGTTGAAGCACTTGGTTTATTGGATAGTCGCCTTTTTTTACTACGATTTGCTGAAAACATAATGATAATAAATAATAAATAAAGTCTACTCAAATAATGATCGCAATCATTATTTCGATAATTGCAATAATTGAGCATCAGAACATCCTAAATATATAATAGAACCTGAGGTTTCCTGCTATCATCATCCTGAAGATCATGGGGTTACAGCTTTTTGCAAGTCGCAATAAAACCACAAATAAATTTGTTCCTAGGATTCTAGATTGCTATATTGAATTAGCTGAAAAATGCATGGACTCTAGTCTTTAAAAACGTCCTTGGTATATATGACCATTTTCCTAGGAATCCTAAACAAATATTTTATAAACTAGTAGAGTGATTACTTTGATCAAAAAATGTTTTTGTTTGTATTCGCATCATGGAATAGAAGCTTATTTTTATTATATTGCCGTTTTGGCAATTTTTTGTTGAAATAATGATTTTTATCAAGCACAATGTGGGATTCCAAAATTTTGTTTTTATTCTAAAAATCAGCTTCATTCGTGCTTTCACTCTTTTCCTCTTTTTCCAGTAATTATTGTCACGGCTGAAGCTGGAAATTTTAATTATTATAATATAAAATTTCCTAAAATTTTTGGGGTGTATCTTCTTGGCTTTTTTTTAACGGTTAGGTTAGGGTTTAGGGTTAGTTTTGATATTAAAAGAGTATAAGTGGATTTTGGTAGGATTTATAATTTTAAATCGAGGCCCTTAATTTCCAGCTTCAGCCGCGACAATTATTATTGTCCCGCAACTTAAAGGCAAAATACTTGGAATTTGTTTCTCTAAAGAATGATAAGTTTATTTATATTTAATTCATTTTGATGAGAAACTCTAGAAATTTTTTCAAATCAGAGAAATTGGATATTCGGTAGACATACGTTTTCTTCCTGCAATTTTTGACTAATCAAAATTTAAGATTATACGATCGATATGTGAGTAAAAAGTATCTTTTGTTCTCTAAGTAAAAAAAGTTGATGTTAAGTTAAATTACGACAGGGTGAAACCCGCGCTATGCAGATCACATGAGGGTGAAATCCGCGTTAACCTATAAAACACACTATGCTAACGCGGATTTCACCCAAACCCTATGATCAAAGCGGGTTTTACTAGCTAGCTGCGCGGGTTTCACCCTGACATATTAAATTAATAAAAACATAGCTGATAGGATTAAAATGATTCATCAACTGTTAGTAAAACCTTACAAGAAATATTTTTAAATAGGTCGCAAAAGATGGTTTCTTAATTAAAATTTAAGTATTGAAAAAAGGTGCGTGAACCCGAGGTAATCGATGAGGCGTAAATGATCACGGAGATTACTTACCCTAAGCAGATTCTTGACCGCAAAGACAGAAATTACCGATATCAGAAGAAATTATTTTTTCGGCCATATAAGTTCTCTTCAAAATATTTATTATAAATAAAGTGCCCCGCCCTCAGAAGTAAGAGAGGGCTTCCTCACATCTAAAATAATCGTTTCCTGGTGTTAACGATGGGAAATTGGGCAGTTCTACTCAAGGCGTTGGCATTAAGACAAAGAATCACAACATAAAAAATTTTATAGAACTAGATTTTCAATAGTTTAGAGATAATTTCCTTCAAGTTATTGTAGTTTAAATTCGATAAATTTATCAAAATTTTCTATTACATTCCATCTATCTTTATTATCTTTATTATTACATAAATTTCAAGAAAGAATCAAAGAACCTCATTATAATTGGGACTCGGCTTGCAAAAGATAAGTCTTTCCTGATTAGTGGTTGTTTTTACCCTAGGGTATTGGTACTTGTTATTGGTTAGGTTGTGGATGATAACTGATTTATCGCTAGGTTACTATATAAATCACGTGGCTTTGCCACGTCATTTATATTGTTCCCTCAGTTTTCATTACAACTTAACTGATAACATTTTTATCCGTAAGGTCCGACGTAAGCACTGTCGTTTTTCGTATATATTATTCGGTCTTTCTAATCATTAGAATCACTTTTACTCTTTTTTACGTTCGCTTACTTTTCCACTTTCGCTCATCATTTTTTTCATTTAACTTTTTTTTTACTTTTTTCCTTCGCTAAATCTTTTTTTCCTTAACTTTCACTAATATGAATTTTATGAGTTACGCAAAAAGAAATAAAATCAGAAAATTGAATTATCACATGATTAGAAAGTGATCGAATAATATATACAAAAAACGTCCATTGCGCACATAGGACCTGTCGGATAATAACCGGTTAACTGTTAGGTTATCCGGATAACCGGATTATAAAATTGACTATCGGGTTACACAGTTAGGATATCCGGTTAACCTAAGGGATAATATGTATATGTTATTGTCCACGAAGTGGGCAATAGCCAAGAATAATCCCAGATCAGATGATCGGATAATGACGGAATTGCCACTGGCTGCGAAGCAGCCAGTGTGCCATTCCATCATTATCCGATCATCTGATCTGGGATTAATTTTTGTTATGTCCATTTCGCGGATAATAACTGATTTATTCCCAGGTTCTTATTATACTTCTATACTATTTCTTCAAAGTAAAGTTTCGTATTTCATAAAGTTTAGCTTACTACACCACAAACCATCTTTAGATTTTTTCTCTTTCTTCTCTCTTTTTTTTTGTTTTTTTTTTAGCCAGCGACTTTTACTCTTTGTTTATAACTAATAGTTTAAAAAATTCGTATTCGTATATCATGAAAAAAGTAAAAAAAAAGGTATATAATCAAAAAGAATTATGAAAATTCCGGATCAGCCCGAATCTGAAATCTGGGCAATAATCGAGAAGAAATATATAGAAGTATAAATAAGAACCGGGGAATAAAGGATAATATAGTATGTTGTACATCGTATATCTCTGTGTAAGATTTGAGATATTAACTTAATACACGGTATATACCAAAACAAGCTTTTGATAAATGCCGAACGTAGTACATAACTGATGACTTGTTAATGAAAATATAATAAAACTGTATTATTATAAATCAGGTTTTTACAAATCTCTAATATGTAAATACATGCGATAAGTACGCCAATTCGATCTTTCTTTCTTTAACTGGGTTAAAAACTAAATGGAGTTCAAAACGCGGGTTACGAACGACATAACTAATAACGAATATTCTACGGGACAAGGCAAATTCAATAAGCGATTTATTATAACGATTTTGGGTGAAGGGAAAGCTTCTCAACACTTCTACTCTTATTTCGAAGGTTAGAACTTTTAGTTTTCTCAATTCGAACTCTTCGTGAGTTAAACTTTATCACAACGTACATAATGCTGTAATGGTAGTTTAAGCTCAAAAGACTAAAAACAGTTATTGGATACCACCCACTCAATTAACAAAGGGTTATCAGATAACTACATTTAATGGCTCTAATTCACATATTCGGGTAAGTATGCTACGTATTATCAATTGATAGATTAGTTTTTTAAAAAAAATCACTTATTAATTTATTTTTCGCCCCTGATTTTGTTTCCATTCAAATAACCACATGAAACATATGAATATGAATTGAATCGATTGCTTCTCTTTCTCCAATGCTAAGTACAATTTTTTTTTACTTATATTTATTCTTTTACTAATGTGACAAACTGCTTAATATTTTAGAATTCTAATTTTATGTCCTCATCAAATACACAGATCCGTATTATTTCATTGTTGTCGACAAGCTTATTTTTATAGATGATTAATTTACATTTTATAAACAGTATATTTTGCCGATAGCTCATTTCACTGGTAAGTTGTTTTGGTTCTAATTCTAAATCTCTATAATTAAAATTACTTTTTTATGAAATACGCTGTTGGTGAAATATACTGTCTATAAAATGACAAAACTTAATAAATATCGGATGTTGTTTAGTCAAAATAAAGATTATATAGTAGTACAAGTCAAACTCGTTATAGTGAAGTAGTCCGTTCCATAGTAAAAATTTTTAAAAATTTCATTATATCGAGAGGTTATTAGTAAATTCACTATATCGAGAGGATTTTTATATAGACTGGTTTTGAATTTATCTTCACTATACTATAACGAGAGTGACTTGTATTGTGTTTCTAGTAAAGGTAGAGTTAAAAGATAGAATAATTATTAAATACATGTATAAAAACAAACTTCACCGCACTATAAATTGTTTACCGCATTGTTTAATTAATCCTGTAATTTGATTGGACAATAATCTGATCACATGATATCCGTGATATAACCGTTATCCTTTTATTTCAACAGGATATAAAACCGGTTATTAGATTTTATTAAAGGGGTTATACCCTTTCGGGTAAAGAGTTAACCGGGTACAACCACTAATTCCTGATTAACAGAATTTTGAACATAATTAAATGTCTCATGCTTCTTTTTCATCTGAATTTTCCCACGATAATTATTCTGCTTTTAGTATGAACTCGAATAACTTTGAATTTACTATGGATTTCACCTCACGTTTGATTGTTTATTTGGATCACTGTACTCTACAAGTAGTAGGGAATTATTGTTAAGTAAATCAAGCTAACCCTAAGGCTATTGCGAATTCATCAAAGTATAATGTCAAATTGTTCCGAAATAGTGTGGATTGTTTTTGGTTGATTGATAGTGGACTGTTCCCGAAAACTCTATCTGTGGTAACATGGAGCCAATTGTTGTAGAGCGACCATTTTAGTTCTTTCAGTCAATTTTTAAGTTGCACCTGATCCTGAAACGTGATTTATAAAAAATTTCAGGGGTGGAAAATTTTTGTGAGCACTCTAGGATTCACGGCAATTAGCCCAATTTTTGTGACCCAGCAACAATACAAAATTTATCAACTAAGTTGGTAAAAAAAAGTGGTATTGGCTAGTTGCTGTATAGAATAATTTCTCATATTAGTAAATATTAGTAAATGGTATAAAATTGAAATTTATACAGTTTAACACTTTTGTGCTATATTATTTTTTTAATGTAACTGCCGTTCATATAAAGTTGGGAACTTTTCTCAAGGTAGTGACGTACTACCTTCAGCATCACTTTGACGTATAGTAGTGACGTGACGTTTGACGTTTGCTGCTTGTCGCAATTCCGTAGCAGGTGCCTCATGCCTTAGGTAATTTATGCTATATGCCGTAGAAGGTAATGTATAACATAATGTTTACTAATTTTACTGCTGCATCTCATCTCTTATAAGATTAGTTGGCAGCACTAAGCTAGTATTAATGCTCCGCAGTAGGGCTCCGACAGACCCGGACTGAGGCCGGACTTTAGGCAAGTCCAAGTCCGGTTCGAATTTCGAACCAGACTCGGACTCAAACTATTTTACAACTCAGTCCGGTCCGAGTCCGAATATCAAACTTTTGTCCTAGTTCGAGTCCGGTTCGAGTCCGGTCCGAAAAGTTTGAGTCTGGTCTGAAAGTCCGATACCCAATCCAACGTGCATAAGATGGTATTAATGCCGTGAACAAAGTTACGGGCATCCATACCAGGAACGTAAAGTGTATGGTTTTACTAGCATCTAAATCGAAGGCAAAATCTTAAAGCTGATTGGCATACATTTTTTCTAATGATTATTACCTGTTTTACGTAACATAAAATTTCTAATTTTAGAGGGAGGTTAAAGCGAAGTGAAATTTAGTTAGGAGGTTTATATATTTATATATCAAGAAAATGCGGCGGTTTATGCAGCATGTAGATTATGTATTAACTTCCATTCTAACCCAACCCAACAATTTCATGTAACTTATCGTAAATTGGTCATAAGATGATTATATATTGCAAAAATT
>QKWP01000298.1:117120-147528 GCA_003550325.1 Gigaspora rosea | reverse complement strand
AAAAAAAAAGATAAAAAATTTCTTATGCCAATCTGATCCGTAATCTGGCATAGATCATAAATATATGCAGTACAAAATGCAAAAAAAAACTTAAAAAAAATAAATAAAAATAAAAATAAAACCGTTTTATACAATTTTATTGCAATTTTAACTTTTTCGCAATTAAGTTTAACCCGGGTTATACTAAATGTCCGTGCTTAGATTAATTTTTTTTATTCGTATTTTTTTTTAAATTATTTTATTAAAAGTTTATTTAATTTTAATTATATATATATATTACAATCAAAAATTGAAACTGCTTAGAAAAAAAGTTTTTTTTTTTAACAATTAATCATTTAATGCGCCTAATAGTTTAACCCACTTGGATTTAATACTATTTTGTTTAAACTAACAGTATAAAGAAAATTTTGTGCTACTAAATAATTTTAACCTAACGACAAACTGCTTATCTATGATATTTCTTAAACATATGAGTCAAATTGTTTCATCTCCATAGTAATTTGATATGTCATGAACACATGGCAAAATGATTGTAAAATTATCAATGACGATATTGATAAATAGCTAATTGGAATAAAAATAAAATGATAAGAAAAGGTAGTATGTCATCTTTTTATTTAGAATAATTGGAGGTGAAAGATTGAAATAATAAAATTAAATATACTATATAAACTTAAAATGTATAAAAATAATTTGAGTGCTGCAAAGAGAAAATGAGGCTGTGGACTTTCAAGTCCATCTTTTAAATTAATTGGCGAGTAATAGATTAAATTAAAATCTTATAAGAAACTTTTCTTGACATTATAATTGATATACGGGAGGGTGAAACCTGAGTTTTTTAGGTTATGTTTTGATGAGGGTACTATTTTAGGATAGTTGGATGGTGATCTGCATCAATAACGTAACAAAAAAACTCAGATTTCACCTTGTCGTGTTGATATTTCTTTTTTAGGAGTTCAAAATGTGAACGATTGGCATAAAGTTATAGTGAAAGATGAATAAAATTTAAGATTATAGATGATGTATATTATTATTCATAGTTTACGTTTCTGATTTTGCATGACATAGTAATGTAGCTACCTTATTTATACTTATTTTAACTTTAACTATAGTTTATTTGTAATTGCCTAAAAAAATTATCCGTTCGTTTAATGGTTTAACCTAACTGGTTTTAATACCATTCCAAAACAATCAACGTTATTCAATATTATAGCATCACCCCTAAAAAATTTTCACTATCTGGTCAAATCAAAATTAAGTCATGTAGCATAAAATCATTATTCTACCTAAGCAGAAGCAAAATTTTATACAATTAAATGTTTTCAACTCTTAGTTATCTATAGTATATCTTGATTTTAGTATACCAATTTTTTAAATATTTTTAGCAACTTTCGGATTATAATGTAGATATCATAACACATGATCATTATACCATATTGGAATTCTTGCTTTCATCATGTGATCGTACTGGTATATTGTAATTGTGAATAAATAAAAATCATCAACATAGTGCATCAAAAAAGTTGAACGGAACCATCCCTCTCACATTTCATGAGATCGTACTGGTATTATGAATCATTTTTTAATAAAAGTTTAAACCTGATTTTACTTTAAATGGCAAGCCAGTGATCATAATTATGAAGTATTACAAATGACATCTGATTATCATTTACTAAAGAAGAACGAATTTTTGCAATATATAATCATCTTATGACCAATTTACGATAAGTTACATGAAATTGCTGAGTTGGGTTAGAATGGAAGTTAATACATAATCTACATGCTGCATAAACCGCCGCATTTTCTTGATATATAAATATATAAACCTCCTAACTAAATTTCACTTCGCTTTAACCTCTCTCTAAAATTAGAAATTTTATGTTACGTAAAACAGGTAATGATCATTAGAAAAAATGTATGCCAATCAGCTTTAAGATTTTGTCTTCGATTTAGATGCTAAAAACTATACACTTTACGTTCCTGGTATGGATGCCCGTAACTTTGTTCATGGCATCAATACCATCTTATGCACGTTGGATTGGGTATCGGACTTTCGGACCAGACTCAAACTTTTCAGACCGAACTTGAACCGGACTCGAACTAGGCCAAAAGTTTGATATTCGGACTCAGACCGGACTGAGTTGTAAAATAGTTTGAGTCCGAGTCCGGTTCGAAATTTGAACCGGACTCGGACTTGCCTAAAGTCCGGCCGCAGTCCGGGTCTGTCGGAGCCCTAATAGGAATTATCGTCGTGGCGTAGAGAGCCCTTGACTCCCTGAGGGAGTTAAACTATTAGTAGGAGTTAATAGCTCCCGGAAGAAGTAAAAGACTCCCAGAAGAAGTAAAAGACTCTCAGTAGGAGTTTCAGACTCCAGATTAAACTCACAAATATATAAAGGGTGAATTTCAGCTTATGAAGGAAGGAAGAGAGTTAACAATTGTAAATGGTATTAGTATTGTTGTAATATTGATTTATATTAATAAAAAGAAACCTTATAGCCCGTAATTATATATGTTAATTTATTGCTTTAAACCATTTAACCTTAAACACTATTTGTTCACAATCAAAGCTAAATTGGTTCAAACCTTATAAAGCTCTCATCGATCGTAACAACGGCATACGTCACCTGTTATGGCATATGTCACTTACTACGGCATACGTCACTTGCTATAGCATTACGGCAAACGTCACCTTCAACGTCTACGTCAATGTGACACATTTGCCGTGACGTTTGACGTAAGGTAGTTACCCTCTGCTTGAAAAAAGTTCGCAACTTTACATTCATAATACTATAGATGACTCATTCGGTAAGTAGTTTTATATTTTGGGACCTCTCTATCATTTAATGTTTTATGAAGGAATTTCATTTATTACAATTTATATAGCAAATTAAATCGTATTAAATCGTTTCAGTTTATTCCTATATTGCTGTATTGAGTTGTTATTATATAAAAATTCAAGATTTTTAATCATTGTATAAGATATATTAATAAAATCAATATAGTACTATATCGTTTACAACAAATAAAAATTTTTTGGTTGGCGCATGATCAATAATTTCCCAAATTTTTGATTGATTTTGATAAGCATTGAAACAATTTGCTTTTTAAACCCAAAAAAAGTATGCATACTTTTCTAGTTAGGCAGGTTTCTCCGCGTGTGTTCTTGGTTTAGACTGTTGATATAAACCTTCGCTTAGCCCAGATAACTCATGCACGCATCTAGTGAAACCATAGGGTAAACTATTCCCTCCTTTGAACAGATAGTTGAGTACAACACTATTTGTTTTATCGAACTCCACGGCTTCAGATTTAAATAAGAACTTGGTTGAAGAGGTGAAAGCTTTTCAATAGGTGTAATATACCATGAGCCTAGTTTATTACATTCTTTGGATAAGTGGAACCAATATAGTTGTTAGATGAAACCTTTTTTGCTTGATGATGAAAGACGAAACCTAAGCCCCAAAATGACGAAACCTCAAATTCTGCTGACGAAAGACGAAACCCAAATTCAAAATGACGAACCTCCCGCTAAAAAAAAAAAAAAAAGCAGATGGCTAGAATTTTATTATAATAGTGAATCCCTACTTCTTTCGCAAAAAAATCACTATGAAAAATTTGAGAAAATTTGTTTTTGATGAAGCTATCAATAAAAATATTAAAACAATCATAATTTCAAATATTTAACTCATTGATAAATCATTAATGAGGCTTTTTATTTATATTAATACTTAAAGTGTTTATTGACTTGTACGTATATTTATGTTTTAAAAAACCGTTTACAATAATTATAAATATATAGTTAAATAAGCAACTAGTATCTTAATTTATTATATTTAATACTGAAGATGTTTATTGGCTTGGCCCGGTAAGGTTTTTTAAAAAGCCAATTACAAAAATTATAAATAGCAAATAAGCAATTAGCATCTCTCAACTATAATGTTTAATGTGAAGATGTTTATTGGCTTGACCCGGCTTGTATATTTAAGTTTTTAAAGGCAATTACAGAAATTTTAAACAACAAATAAGCCATTAGCATCTCTCAATCATTATATTTAATGCTGAAGATGTTTACTGGCTTAACCCAGCTTGTATATTTAATTTTAAAAAGCCATTAGACAAACAAGCCATTAACATTTCTAAATATTTAAATAAATCAATAAATATAAATATAAATGTATTGTAATAAAATTAGTAAATTTATCGATTCAACCAATTTTTCTCTTGAAAACTTTAAGACATAGCAATAAAGTTTAATTTCATAATTAAATTATCAATTTAACCAATTTTTCTCTTGAAAACTTTAAGATATAGCAAAAAGTTTAATTTTATAATTCAAATTAATAGCTTTAAAATTTGTTACGTAAGTAATTTGGAATAAATTCGAAAAATTTTGGAAATAAACCAATTTTGAGTGAAACATTAACTGACAAGCATAATAATAGTTTATAATTAAAAATCCGAAAACAATGTACAGTCAGACCTCCCTAAATGCACGTCGTCGGGACCAGCTCTAGCATGTGCATTTAGAGAGGTATTGCATTTAGAGAGGTAAAAATCTATATATGTAATATTAGTTGGGCCCAAGAAAGGACGTGCATTTAGAGAGGTGTTGCATTTAGGGGGTAGCATTTAGGGGGGTCTGACTGTATATACATCTTATTAATTTTTATTATCTGTACTAATTTATTAATGAAGTCTTTTATTGATTTAGCTAATAGGTGTAATAATTTTTTTAATTGATATTGATATATAGAAATATGTAGAATAATCCATGTATTATTGTTAATTTTCTTAATTGTGCTAATTTGCTTAATTGATAAATTACTTCTTAAGTTACTTATTAAAATTGATATAATTGTATGTTTTAAATTTTAGTTTTATATAAACATAAATGTAGAAGCCAGTGGCGCCCTTACTTACACTTGCTTCTGTTTCTCATCTTTTATTAGTTTTGTACCCTTTGCATTTTCGCCACCTTTCATCAGTTTCATCACCTTTCGTCAGTTTCGTCACCTTTCGCCAGTTTCATCACCTTTCGTCATTTCGTCATTTGAGATTTTAATTGACGAAAGACGAAACTAGGTTTCACGTTTTGTCAGCACGAAACCTCAAGGTTTCGTCTAACAACTATAGGAACCAATATAATTTTTTTCAAAATTTTTTTGTATTGGTATAATACGAAAGGACAGTTTCATAGAAATGCCACGAAAAGTCAGAGTCTCCATCCACAAGTATAGCTAAGAATTCAAGATGAACAACTCGACAACAACTATTGAACCAACAAAAAGGAATAAGGCCATTCGTGAGACTGCTATTCAAGTTGCAACAATGTTGGAGTTGGAAAAGAAAAAGAAAGAAATAGAAGGTGTAAAAAAAGAAAAGAAAAAAAAAGGTGTAAAAAAAGGAAAGAAAAAGAAGGAAGTAGGTGTAAAAAAAGAAAAAGAAAAAGAAAGAAGTAGAAAGTGTATAAAAAGCAAAAGAAAAAGAAAGAAGTAGAAGATGTAAGAAAAGAAAAGAAAAAGCAAGAAGTAGGTGTAAAAAAAGAAAAAGATAAAGAAAGAAGTAAAAGAGAAAATAGAAAGAAAAATTGAAAAGCAATTCAGTTATTTGTTGGAAGTAGAATTGCAGACACCTCTTTACGACACCTTTACACCATATAAAATTTATGTAGTGACGTCAATACGTCACTGCTGCGTCATGCTATATGTTGATTGATATTCGACTTTAGTTGGAAGTATTTGTTAGACGAAACCTTTTTTGTATAATGACAAAGACGAAACACCTGACACGAAACTCATTCTAATGCAACCACACTAAAAAAAAAAAAAGGAAAAAAAAATGATTGCTGAAAATCTGTTTTCGGCAAAACTAAGCAATAAAAAAAAAAAAAAAGATTGCAGAAAATCTGTTTCGGCAAAATAATAAAAATAAACCTATAATTTTATATTTAAACAAAAAAAAAACAATAAATATTGAGGCTTTTTGTTTATATTAATGCTGGAGAATTTTTTTGGCTTGACCCGACTTGTATATTTAGTTTTTAAAAAAGCCAATTACAGAAATTATAAATAGGCAAATAAGCCATTAACATCTCTCAATTAATAAATAAATGTCGCGACTAAAGCTGGAAATAGCTGAAACTGGAAAATAGGGCCCTCGATTTAAAAATATAAACCCTACCAGAATCTACCTATAATCTTTTATTATCAAAACCTAGGATGGCATGTCGCTATGTCCAATTGGTTTCAATTTTTTTTGGACATATGTCCAAATTGAAAATGGACATATGTCCAAAAAAAATTGAAACCAATTGGACATAGTGACATGCCGTCCCTGATCAAAACTAATCCTAAACACTAACCGAACTATTTAAAACTAAGAAAATGCACCCAAAAATTTTTGAAAATTTCCAGCTTCTGTCGTTTTCAGCTTCAGTCACGACAATAAACCAATATAAATATCGACGTATTATATACGTTATATTAATTTATAAATTTAATCAATTATTATAAATATGTTTTTATTATGTTTTTTAGATTTCTAAATTTTGTATACAAAATTTTATAACAAAATTTTTTCATGTTATGGCTAGGGTTTGGGATGGGTTTTTGAGGGCATAGAACACTTTTACTAGGACACCCCGAGTTAATTAATTATTTAATTTTTGAGATAATGTAAAACACCATAGATGCGTTTTATTTAATAAATTTATAGATTCAAAAAATTTTCACTAGAAAATTTTAAGGCACGTTTAACCTCACAAAAATTTGTTAAATAATTTTCTAGTAAGAATATTAGTGCATAAGTTATATACATACTGTAACTCATGTTTCTCATTAACTTCCTCATAGGCTACTTCTCATTAAATTCTTGTTTAATTTAACTGGCAAGTATAACAAATAATTTATAATCGAAAGATAAAAGTTTTTTATTCAAGTCGATTTAGTCAATAGGCGTAACAATTATTTTTTAATCGAAATAGTGAAATATGTGAAATAATTATGTATTTATTATTAATTTCTTATTTGTGCTGACTTCTTATTAAGTTTCTTATTAAATAAATTGATCGAAGTATAAATTGTATATTTTAAACGTTAACCTTATACTAGGAATCGGGAACCGATGTTAGTCCGAAGCGTAAAATTTAAAAAATAAAAATTACATTATTATAGAAAAATTTTCTTTTACTAACCAAACAATTTTTTATTTATCGGTTATTTTTATTTAATTGTTAATATTATTGCTATATTATTTAAATTCGTAACCCAAGTTTGATCAAAATAATCTTATAATCACGCGTCACGCGTGCGTGCAGACAGACAAAAAATTTTTAAATTACATTATTGAACATAAAATGTAGGGAGTCAACGACACCCTTGTTATTATATAATCTGTTTCTTCATCTTTTATTAGTTTTAACACCCTTGCAGTTTCATCAGTTTCATCACCTTTCGTCAGTTTCGTCATCTTTCGTCAGTATCATCATCTTTCACCAGTTTCATCACCTTTCATCAGCTTTGTCATTTTGTCATTTGAGATTTTAGTTAACGAAAGACAAACTTAGGTTTCCCATTTCATCAGCACGAAAACTTGAGGTTTCGTTTAACAACTATAGTTGGAATCAGTGTTGTCACGGGACAGCCCTGGACAATTTGTGGACAATTGTGGACAATTGTGGACAAAAAATTAAATCTAAATTACTTAAAATTTTATTAAGATAACCTATTTTTTTCTTTTCAGAAAAATATTCAAAACTATAAAAAATATATAATCATATCTTTCTTAAACTAATTTATTAAATTTTAAAGTCAAAATATTCTTTGGACAGTTGTGGACACTGTGGACGTTTGAACGTGGACATGGGTAAAAAAAGTCTTGGACATAAATAGTAGACACGACAACACTGGTTGGAATAGTTCAGACACGACAATAAAAGTAGATAATGTTATGAATGAATTTATAAATTTACAAATTAATAGAAAAACAATCGTTGTATATTTTTGTTTATTGCGTTTTTTTTTTTCTTTTTTAAACAGTTACCTTTTGCTATTCTGATATTTAACTAATATGTTTTTTTTTTTATTGGATTTTCAGATGCAAAAGCATTGAATTTGCTTCATTATTCCTTCAATATCACATCTAATTTAGTTATAAGCTCGATGATCGTAGTTCATGTCTGGTATTTTCTACATACCTCTTCTCGCTTGGCTTTTTTTTCTTTATAACTATAAGGCCTAGTATGTCTGAGGTAATTTCCACATTTACCAGCCACAAGGCAAAGAAAGAGAACAACTCTGTTGTTAGCCGTTTTTTGCTTTGCACTCTCAGTTGACCATAGAGAGCCCCGTTCAAAAGCCGAGCATTTCCTTGATTGGAGATTGGACGCACAACAACATTTAAAATCCACCATTTAAATAGATCATATATAATATTAAGGTGTTAAAAATTTACTCGTGAGCTATTTAATTAAAGGGATTATTTAAGATGTGCACATGCACAGCTGTGCACCCTTTATGTTTATTAAAATTTTACTAGAGTAACCCCTGTTGCATTCTCAAAATTTTACTATGGTAACTCTTGTTGCATTTTTAACAAAAATGCTCCTCTCACAATGTTACTTTAAATTCTAGATCAATATTAAACGCACCTGGCTTTAACGGGCCTCCTAAAATGGTCGCGAATACGCGATTACACCAAACCATCAAGCATTGCGGCACCCACGAATACGCAAAATTTATCGCGAATACGTTATAATTATCACGAATACGTGGTAAAGACTCAAAATGTTTATAAGACCTTCAAATTAATAAAGTCAAAATAAGTTCCAGATACAATTTAAATTAAAACATATATTAAAATAAAAACCATATCTTCTGAATTCGACTTGTAACTTTAATAACTCCTTCAAGACTCAATTCGACGGACTGAATTGACTGGTAGCTATATTAAGACTCGAATTCTGTGTTAGTAAACCCTGCTTAATTTTCGTAAATCGTCCAATAATTTTGAGGTCCTTGTATAATTCTGTAGCTTTGGGAGTGAAAGTATGATAGAAATTCCGAACTGTAAACTTTTTGTTGGGATAGTTTTAAGTGGTTACGTCTTTCTCCCTTTTCCCCATACATGGATGGAGTTAATTGGCCTACTTCCTGCTATTGTTTCCTTTGCTCTCCCATTCAACTGTTACATTATCAATCGTCAGGAGTGGAGTTTTGTCAATTGCCAAGGTTTCGTCAAACAAGTATGTTGCAAAATTATTTCGTTATTGCAGAAATAGTTTCGTCAATAATCATTATACACGAATTAGATATATAAAAATTTTATAAATGTCAATTTAGTTTAGCTTGATTTAGGATTTCAATATTAATTTTGAATTTGACATTGGTTTGGAATTTCGATATTGATTTGGGATTTAGTTTGATAATTTGGTTTTAGTTTAGGATTTAGAATTGAGATTTACAGGCTGTTCTTTGTATAAAAAATAATGGTTTATTTTAAATTAATATACCGTACAAGCGCGAAACTGCGCGTTAATTAATTGATCTGCGCGTTATTTCGAGTACGCGCATGCGCGTTATTTCGAACCAAGAATTAAGTTAACTATAATAAATAGTAATAAGAATAAAAAAGTGGATTTGATATTAAGTAACCTTATTTTTTTGGCTTTAAAAAAAACTTGTTCTTCAGGTAGAGACGATTCTAATGGTGGTAAAATCATCAAAAACAGTCTAGTAGTTCGTCCGCAATGTCTCTTCAAAGTTTCGCAACGTTTGTTTACCTTTGTTTACATAATCTGTAAACAAAGATAAACAAACGTTGCAAAACTTTAAAGAGGCATTGCGGGCGAACCATTGGACCCTTTTCGATGATTTTATTACCATTAGAATCGTCTCGACCTGAAGAACAACTTTTGTTAAAGTCAAAAATAGATTACTTAATATAAAACCAGTTCCGAAGCACGTTTTACTCATTTATCGTTTTTTTATTTATTTACAGAATTCGGGACGCCAATGGGCATTAATTTGAAGCTACATATACTATTTTAGGGGTATCTGATTTTCGAATTAACGCCCCTGGACTCATTTCTTTAATAAACTTTACATATCAAACGACATGCTAAAATGATTGAACATGAAAATTTAATCGTAAAAATAAAATGGTTTGATTTGAAATAAAGGTCATGTGTGTTTCGAAATAATGCGCACCCCACATTATATATTAATAACAAATTAGAAATCGAAATTTATGGTAACAAAAAAATTCTAATTTTTATTTCAACATTAAATTAAATCTTTTACATATATGAAATAATTAGTTGTCGTCCTTTAATTAATTGTGTTAAAATTTTTTCTTTACAAATATGGTGACATCCACAACAACAACAAAAAAAAAAAAAAAGAAAAAGAATGAGACCATATATTATATGATCTCATCAACTTTTTTGCGGTGAACGCCCCATATAATTTTATTTTAAACCAAATTATTATTATTAATTATTAATATATTACAATTATTATATTATATTTGTCTATACAAAATTAACATATAAATGATTATAATTTTTCTTTATTCTTTGTAATTAAATTATTAATTGTTGTGAGGGTTTCATGATCAATCTGATTACCAGAAAATTCCAAAGAAATTAGAGAAGTGTTTGCGTTAAGGACCTTTGCGATTGCCCTTCCTACTTCAGAATCAAATTGATTTTGACCAAGATTTAATGAAGTTAAAGTGGTATTTTTATGAAGAGATTCTGCTATTACTTGTCCTACTTCGGAACCAATTTGATTATTTTGAAGATCCAAATTGGTTAAAACAGTGTTAAAACAAAGAACTTCGGCTAATGCTTTCCCTCCTTCAGAGCCAAGCAAATTATTTCTAACGAGTAATTGAGTCAATGTAGTATTTTCATGTAGCGCTTTTGCTAATGCTTTTCCTGCCTCAGAGTCAAGATGATTATTATTAAGATTTAAATAGTTTAGAACTTTATTTTTACAAAGTGCTTCCGACAATGCTTTTACTCCTTCGAATTCTAATTGATTATTCTCAATATTCAAACATACTAAAGTAGTATTTCTACGAAGTGCTCTCGCAAGTGCCTTTCCTCCTTCAGGGCCAAGTTGATTATTCCGAAAATACAAGTGGGTTAAAGAGTTATTCTGATAAAGTGCTCCAGGTAATGCTTTTCCTACCTCAGGACTGAATTGATTATCCGAAAGATGCAAGTGTGCTAAAGTAGAATTTTTATAAAGAACTTTTACGAAATCTTTTCCTACTTCAGAGCCAAGTTGATTTTTACTAAGATCCAAAGATATTAATGTGTTGTTTTTGTAAAGAGCTTCGGATAATGCTTTCCCACCCTCATGACCAAGTTGATTACTCCGAAGTGACAAACAGATTAAAGTAGTATTCACACAAAGAACTCCTCCAAATGCTTTTCCAACATCAGAACATAAATTATTTCGTGAAAGATATAAATAATTTAAAGTTGTATTCTTATAAAGTGCTTTAGCTAATGCTTTTCCACCTTCAGAACCGAGACGATTATGACTGAGTACTAAAAACGTCAGTGTAGTGTTTGTGCAAAGTATCTCTGCCAATACTCTTCCTGCATCTGGACCAAGTTGATTATTCCAAAGATTTAAAGAGGTCAGTGTAGTATTTGCATAAGGAATTAATGCTTTAATTTCATCAGACCCAAATTGATTGTATCGAAATTCTAAGGACGACAGATTTGTACATTTATTCAGAATTATTGTTAATAAATTTCCTTGTTTTCTACAAATACATAAATCTTTAAGCTTATCACATGTTCGTAGAATCATTAAGATTAATGAAGATTTAATTATTTTAGTCGTACTTGACCATGAATAATGTGTAACTGAATAAAGGCTTCCTTCACTATTAAGCCACTTTACGATTCCTTCTTCTGAATCAATCCTTATTGATTTAGTAAAAACAGTGTATTCAAATAATGGCTTTTGATAATATGGAAGCACTATGTTAAATGGTATTAATAATGATTGTTCTTCTGTATTTAATATTAAAAGTAATATTCTCACGAGCTTTCTATTTTTAAAAATGTCTAATTCGCTCCATAATATTGGTATAATATTCCTACACCATTGACGGTTTACAAGAAGACATGAATATAAACTTTTACGATTACTCTTAAGGTTTATTAATATTTCGAAAAGGCATTCGTTTGGTAATGTTATCATTTTAAGACTTGAAAAAAATTTTTTGCATTATAATTGTTTATATAACGTAAATACGCCCTCGATAACCTTTTTATATCACAATCCTCGGAGCTTCGCCTTATATATTTTTTTGTGCAGATTGTATTATGACAATCATATGTACTAAGTATAGATGCTACCGATACGAAACACATGATTTATCTTTATATCGGATCAGAGACCCTTAATGGACTTTTTGTGTTATACAAAAGCTTTATTTGTAATATTACAAAAATTTGTACGAATTTGTACGTAATAATAATTAATTTTATATTTGTATGCAATACAATATTTAATGCAGTATTGTCGGAGTTGCTAACTTTTGGATGTTGAAATTAAAAACCCTATTGGTTGATTACCCTAACTCTAACCAATCAGATTATTAAATATGAACATTGTCCAAATTTTCTACATTTTATACGTATTTTTACCATGTTTTAAAATCTAATCAAATTTTAAAATCCAATTAAATCTCTATTTTTTTAATTATTAAAAACTTTCTTGATAATTGTGTTTTTTTTAAGAAAGTTTATTAGTCTAAACGAATTGTCTGTAAATGAATATTAATTTATTATTGTTTACAAATTTGTGAAACTTATGAATTATAGCACAAAACATAACCTAGTTTAAATTTCGATTAAGTTTAGTTTTAGCGTTAAAAATAGTATAGTTTATCAAAATTTTCGAAAAATATTTTTTGTTAGAATTCAAAAGCTGTTTTATAATCAAAATTTTGAGATATTTGTGTACATATGTTGTGCAATATATATAATTAAAATTTTTTTAAAAGCATATTCTTTAAAAAAAAAATTATATAATTTGTATATCAATTTTATTTTTGTTTATTTTTATTATTATTTTTTTATTTTATTTTATTTTTTTTTTTGATTAGCTAACTATTAGCAACGATATTATCGTCAGATCTCTTTAAAATGAAATTTTTAGATATAATATCTTCCTAAATGTAATAAAATTTTGTTCAAATATATAGTTAACTTTTCTAAGTGCAATTTATTGGACTGAATTTTAGCAACATGCATTTAAAGAACCATTAAGAAAAATTTTAGTTATATAAACAAATATATATGCCAAATATATACTTGGGTCCAAGTTAAAATTGTATTTAGAGAAGATGTATTTAGAAAGAATTAGTAAAATATTTAAATAAAATTTGAATGATACAATAATTTAAAATAAAAATTATTTACTTACAAAATTTGTTTTTATATTATAAAAAAAAAATTAAAATTATATCTAAACTAAAAAATAAAAACTTAAAAAATTTTTTGAAAAAAATTTATTGCAATTTTTTGTAAACATATTTATTTTAGTTTTAAATTAAAGTTTTTAAAAATAATAATATTACTTATATAAAGAATTACAATTTTTAGGGTTGATAGCATATTGGTTGCACTTTCAGATCATTAACTATTCCAATCATAAAGTTACCAGTTCAAGCCCTACTGCAGAACAAAATTAATAACTATACAAGATCATGAGACAGATGAGCTGAACTAGGATGCTAGGACCATAATTGGTAGCTTAGCCACATCAAAATGTGTTTGGAAGATCATAAGAAGAAATGAATACCTCTAGTAGAAATCTGGTCGAAATACAGATTGGATACTTTTGGTAAAATTTTGGTTGAAAGAAAATTAGAACAGTTCTAGTTAAAACCTTCAGTTGTAAATAGGTCTTCTGGCTATCACTAGTTGCAAACAATCTAGAAAGTAGGTTATACCATCCTAATAAAGAAAAGGATTGCAGGATCTGGGCTTAGAAAGACCTGCCTTGACCAAATGAAAAAATGTCTATTAAAAAAACTTCAAGAAGGTTAAGACAGATAGGAAACACTTGTAAGGATGGTATGAAATACCAGAGAAGCCAATTACATTAAGGTCTGCCTTTAATAAACTAGATGAAAAGTAGAGTAATTCTGTTTCTCTGGGTTAAAAATTTCTAAAAGAACTAAATAGAGTTAGAAGTCAACTCAACCAGACAGCTTGGTAAGAATAAGACGAATTCAGAAAAACTGAGTATTTAATTAGAGAGGTATAGACAGTTTATAGATAGTTTAAATAAATTAAAAAATAATTTTTGTAACAAAAAAGATAGAGGACCTTGCTAATTAGGAAGACCTCACTAATTAATATTAATCTTAATAAAAAAACGCTCACAGCACCCCTAGCGATAGAAATTATAGCAAATCAGTATAGTATAGGTGAGCAAATCTGTATAGTATAGGCCAAATTTAAGATCTATACTATACCAATCAGCTATAATTCATAACCCTAACCCTAATATATATTATACCAGATTAGTATAGTATAGATTTTAAATTCGGCCTATACTATATAGATCTGCACATCTATACCATACTGATCTGTGAAATACCTCTAGCGATGAGACTAGGAAAAAAAAGAATTACAATTTATATTATTGTAAATAATTTGTAAAAGTACAAATTTATATTAAAAAATTTTTTTATAAAATTAACAATATATAAAATTTACACAAACTCTTTCCGCTAATCATTTGGTCCAAATTTTTCAGAAAGAAAAAAACAACTTTTTAGATAGTTTCTAATTAAAAATCTACTGCGCAGTCATTAATACAAACTTAACACGATAGTTTCACCTGCAAGATATTAAAATTTATCTTACACTAAGTTTTCCTACTAGTTTTACTACAAAACAGTTTTTTCATCAAAATTTTTGGCTCAAAAGTGGGCTTTTTGCTTATACCCTGTAGTACAAATTACTGTTTACATTAGTAATCACATACTACTATTTTGGGACAAATAAACAAACACGTCTGATTTATTGTAACAACAAAAGTAAACAAACAACAACAATAGACAAACCAATACAACGTGACCTAGATTAGTGACTCAACATCTACTTATAGAAAAGTTCTAGAACATCTATGTCTACGATTATTGAACAAATCCTCAAATACAAAGACTTTTTTGTCTTTATGACACAAGAGGCGTTATATCCTGATCAAGAACTTGAACAAGAAATTTCAAATATGGATAAGGCCATTGCAAAGTGGCTTGGTATCAATGATCTCAATATGATCTGCTTAATCAGAAAGGCAATAGATCTTCATAAATGGATCGGCTATAAAATAGCAATTAAAAAGGAAATCTCTAAATAGAACAATATTTTTTTAATATAATGGAAGCAGAAAAAGACGAGGTGGAGAAACTTAATTAAAACATCCTATTCACAACTGAATGTGGTACAACAGACTACAGAGTAGAAGAATTGAAAACCCAAAAGGAGATTACTAAGACTGATGGGACACAAACTAACTTGGTCCAAACCCATACTCCTACGCAGAAGTTAATGGACTTAGGGATACAAGAACAGAAAGAAGTTACAAGAGAAACTTTTTCCTTAAGCAAAAATAAAACCAAAATTAAATGTACAGTCTGGAACATTCCTAATAAAACATTTGCAGTGAGAGTAAAAAGAAGTCTTAATTTTTATGAAAGAACAACCATATAAGGCACAATAGTGAATGGGAAATCCAAAGCTATGTTTGTTGAGATCATACCAAAAAATAAGAAAAAAGAGAAACATCTTCAAGCAGCATGGAGTATTCACTTTGAAGAAGGAAAAATGTTTAGACTTATACAAGGAAGATACGATAAGGAAACATTAGTAGAAAGAAGCAAGTACAAAGCAGTAGTTAAAAATCTTTCTAAAACAGCAATAGAAAGCACTCTCTTACAACAACTAAATCAAATTGGTGCCAAGGCAGTGTACATATCTTCAAATAGAAATAACAACCAATAAGGAGCTGCAAGCATCTATTTTGAAACACAAGAGAACTTAACCAATACAATCAAAAACCCAGTTTGGTATTATAATAATAAACTTACTTGGGCAATACTGGAAGAAACCCAGAACCAATCAGGGAAAATCCCTCCAAGAAAACTCATTAAGGAAGAAGTCCTTTCTAGAAACTTCATTAAACGACAAGTTCTAGAATCCTCAAATAAAGAAAATGGCCTCCCAGTTCCATATACTTATTGAAGTAATGGTAGTGGCGAAACAAGATACCACTAGTCGTCTTCTAGTACAATTAAGAGTGGAACAAGCACGAGAAGAGGCAGTGTGTCTAGAGGACCATCCCAAGAAAGGGTTTAACAAATGTCATTTAGAAGAAAGTCAAGCAGGTATACTTAAAGAAATTTTGGGAAGACTCACGACAATTAAGGAAAAGTATAAAATCAATTGTCCTGATCGCTCCTAAATTCTGCACCAGTTGAACTAATGGAACGAGACCAACAGGTGGGTTGGTCTCTAGCAAACGAACTCTCAAATCCACCACACGCATTCAAAATAAAATTCAAGACAGCAATACATAACATTAATGGGCTCAAAGTGAATAGTCAAAAAATGGATGCATTACTAGAATGGGCAGAGCAAAAGAGCCTAAACATTATAGGAATCACAGAAACTAATATTACAAGTAAAGAAGGTTTTTTTTGTTGAGAAATAGGAATAACTTTACTGGTTTTTGGTCAAACTGTAGCAGCTATAAGAAGAAGGGTTCGGGAGTAAGCTTACTCCTCAGAAAGAAATAAGTATACATACAGGCAAAGTTGTTAAATACAATGAGTATTTGCTAGAGATACATCTTTTCTTCAAGCGTTTAGACATTACTATCTAGTCAGTTTACATTCCTCCAAACGACAAACCCCTAGCAAAAAAGATTTAACAGAAAATAGTTAAGGCATACATGAACAGAGGAAAGAACTCTTACTTTATAATTATGGGTAACTTCAATCATATTCCCAATAAAGATCTAGATAAGCTAGCACAGGCTGAAATATTAACAAACAAGCAACTGCTGCTTTACAGATGGTTCCATAAACAGGAATTCCAAGATTCATTCAGAATTTTGAATCCACAGGTCAAGAAGTTTACATAGTCGAACAGTGAATCCAGTTCTAGAATAGACCAGATCTGAATAGGAAGTAATTTGAACAATAATTTAGTATTAGCAAAAATTTATGAGATATTAACTTGTACAGGAAGCAACCACAATGTGACTTCAGCCACAATTGTCTTGGAAAGAAATAGAATCATACCAACAATTAAAAAAAGATGTAATACCAACTAACGTCTACTCTTCTATTATGATAAATGACAAAAGAAAAGTAGGAAGACTACATACAGTAGAGACCTCAAAAAATTCCTAAAAAACAGACCCAGTATCAAACCCCTTCTCGAGAACAACTTAGAACTACTACTCAAGGCAACAGATACAGAAAATATAGAATTCTTTCAAAAAAGGCATGTTATATGCAGCATGGAAGAACATTCCCTACAAGAAACTAAAAGGAGGGTCCCCAAACAAACTAGGGTCTGATATAGTTGACAAACACAGTGCAAGTGCAATAGTAAAGAAAAATGTAATCTTTCTTAGCAAAATATACAAAGCACTTAAACGTTAACTCAAAGCTACCAAATTAGCAAGCCTATCAGAATATATAATAGTAGATTTCAACCAACAAGTAAAGGAAATTAATGAGAAATACAGTCTGGAAATTTTCCTAAACAGAAACTTTTCAGCAGAAGATTTCTTAGCTGAAATAAAAGGATGGTGGTTTATTCTAAACAAACATTGGGCTTTAGAAATCCAAAAAGAAAAGACTAAGCGTATTGAAAATTTTGTAAGTCAGTATTGTGAAATGATCAGAAATGAACAAAGAAGAATGTTACGAAGCCTTCTTAAAAAGCCTTTCTGCAAAGTCTCGATCGACAGAGTGCTAGATAATGTAAACGAGGAGTGCTCTCTCGCAATAGACTCATTAGAAGTACTTTCAAAAAGAGAGGCCCATTTTCAGCAACAATTTGCTAAAAGGAAAACAAAATTAGAACAAATGTCTGAAGATTGAAAAGATATAATAGACCAATTAAATGGATCAAAGAAGACTGGTACAAACCACTCGATTAGGAAATTTCAGACTAGGAATGGAGCTTAATGCTAAGTGAATTAAAAGCAATACAGTGCCAGGAATTTCAGTGATCAGCTATATCTTAATTAAAAACACAGTACCAAATACAGAGAATCTTTAGGAAATTCGCAGATTTGTGTTTAGCATCTGGTTTGATCCCAGAAAGTTGGAAAAAAGCACAAATTTATTCTATTCCAAAGAAGCCAAAATGGGACTTTAGTTTAAACTCAGTGCATCCAATAGCTTTACTAGAAACCTTTCGCAAATGCATCACAAAGATTCTAATCAAAAAGCTCACAGGAATTTTAGGAGAAAAGAAAATCTTAAGGGGACCAAACTTTGCTGGCCTGCCAGGAGAATCAACTTCGGAACCAATTCACTTCTTGAATAGTTTAACTGAGATGGCAAAAAACAGAACAAAGAAATTTGGGTCCTACTACAAGACATGAAGAAGGCCTTTGATTCAGTTCCTTTGAACTCTCTTTTTCTGGCCCTCAAATGAATTAAACTACCAGAAAAAACCTGCATCTTTATTCTCGGCCTTTTTCAACAAAGGAAAGTTAAAGTAATTACAGATTTTGAACACATAAAGGAGATTTGTGCTTTTGACAAAATAGATCAGAGAGAGGTCCTCTTCTCAAACATTTAGTGGATCTTCTACAATCCTCTATTATTTAAAATTCAAAATTCAAAACATCTTGGTTTCACCTTTGAGTTATTGGAGCCCACGGATCTAAGCCAAAATAAACTCATCTCTTTTAATTTTCGTCAAGCAGTCATCACCTATGCAGATGATACAACTTGGCTAGCTAATAATAAAGAGCAACTTGAAGAGACTCTTAGGATAGCTGAAGATTTCTACTTTCTTAACAATATTCAAATTAATACAGCAAAGTTCAAATTACTAGTAATTAACTCAACACTCAAATTAGAAGACAAAGCAGTTTATTTTCTACAAAAGAGAGTGCAGGTGGAAAAAAAGTGCTTACTTATTAGGTTTTTAGGAGCATGGCTAAGCAAGAAGGCGCAGGACATGTTGACCAAAAACAAGGCCAAAGGGGTCGTTAGAAACTTTATAAAGTCAATTAGTTGCAAAAAATTGACCTTAAGCCAACTTATATATATAAACAACATGTGTTTAATCCCCAAGTTGAGTTGCATGTCTCAAATATTTAAGCTACCCAAAAGTGGTCTCTCTCAGATTCACCAGCCTTTTGTTAAATTAGTTAAGAACAAGTTCGATCTTCCAGCAATTATATAATTTCCCACAGAAATATTGGTAACTGCAAAGTCCTGTGGCAGGAGTTACTAATAAACCAAATTACAAGCCTCCAGATTAGAATTAACACAAGGAAAATGGGGAGTGATCTCACAAAAGCAAGACTCAAACAGGGTTGTTTTGTGGCAGGACTTACATCAAATTTGTGGCAAGAAAAGCTACAACCTAGTGATTTGAAGATCTGGCAACACAATTTGAATTGTCAAATTATTTACAAGGCAAAGAAGCTCAATTTTGACTATAAAACACAAGCCAAACTTCTGGCAAATCCACGGGACAGGCTCATATTTTCGTGAGAGTTTAGAGCCAAAGCTCTTCATCAAAGCGTACAGAAGCCTCCAAAGCCTAGGTCTCTTTCATCTAAACCAAGTGATAAGTGAGGAGAGCACAAAACTCATGACGTGAAAACAAATAAAATTTATCAGATCAATTGAAAGAAAATGCCTCAGTAATCCTTTGAACAGAAGAATTAGAGAAAGTTTCTGTGCATCCAGCTCTAATATTATGTCCATCATGCTCAATAAAGCAGGTGTCAAAAATGATACAGTCAACCCTCCATAAATGCAACCTCCATATTGCAATACCTCTCTAAATGCACGTTTTTTTCTATTCCGTAAAATGTTATTAGTGCTAAATGCACGTTCTATATTCTGTAAATGCACATTCACTTGAATAACATTTTATATCATACTAACCTTTCTAAATGCACGTGGCCAATCAAATTTTAATATTTAAGATAGGTTATACAGTTTTGGTAGAAGTTATACAAACTTGATGATTTAATTTTTAAAAGCTGCAATTTAATTGGCTCTCTTTAAATGCAAACCTCCCTAAATGCACATTGTAGGCTTGTCCCTATGAGTTGCATTTATGGAGGGTTGACTGTAACAGAGTCAAAGATTGGGTGCTTACAGAAGATAAAGAAAACAGCATGAATGTTAGGCGGATTATTAAAAAAGGAAATGAGAAGTTCTAACAGAACATTAGCAGGACAAAAATATAATCTTAAAGAAAGGGAAATGGAACAGATACTCGAAAAATATAGCAGTTGTAAGTTAAACTTGCATGGTGGAAAAGAAGGTTGCCTTAGTTGGCTATGAAAGGAAACATCCAAGGCATCTTTTCCAGAATTCAAAACGTAGCAAACCAAAAGTTTTACCTGTTCCCAAAGAAGTAATAGCCAGAAAAAAGTCTGGAATGGTAGATGTTTCAGACCCTAGCATTCTGAACCTGCAGATAACGATTGAGGGCTCTCTGGCCAGATACTTAATCAAGTCTCAAATCTTTAACGACATTTTATCTGCAGACCTTTTGAATGCATTAGAGCAAAATATATTAAACAGAAAAGAGGTTTACAAATTTTACACGAATAGCTCCCTCTCTAGACAGCAGTATCAGAGCACTATGGGAGCAAGTTGGGTTCAAATTAGTTTAGAACAGAATATAGTTATAGTCAAAGGTAGTATTAAACTTAGTTTATGGCCCTCATCTACAAAGCCTGAAACTATCGCAATTTGGTTAGCCCTTTTAACAGTACCAGTTAATAGCAAAGTAATAGTTTGTACAAATAGCGCAGCGGCAATTGCCAGTATACAGAATTTGGAAAATGAAGTTAAAGTAAATAGATGGCATAAGGAAAAAGAACTATTTTTGGATTTCCAAGATAGTTAATGTAATCAAGTCTAAGCAAATTGAACTAGTCCTTGAAAAAGTCAAAGGTCATAGTGGTGAAAAGTGAAGTGACATTGCAGATCACTATGCGAAGGAAGCACTCTCGTCATTAGTAATTTTAGATCCAAACCAAGTCAAGGACTCACAATTTGAGGCACTTCTCTTCTGGAAAGACTACTAAGTTGAGAAGCCAACAAGAAGCTTTCTAAAACAGGTTTTCAAACTCCAAAATGGGCAGGATAGTTTTGCACAAAGGCATTATCTAAATTGGAAGACAGTCGCTCTAACAGGAATTTTAATTGGCCTTCTTATTGGAAGCAAATCAAAAGACAAAGCGAAGTTTAGTGCATATTTTTAAAGCAAAGTAAAAGATTAGCTCTTTGTATCAAACCTTAGCAGAAATATTACAGAATTAAAAAGAAGAAGGATGCACCTCTACATATCGGATTACTATACTTTTTGTGAAGACGAGAAGAAAAAGACTCAAGAACACCTAGTGTAGTATAGTGGTCTAGAGTTTCAATGGTACAATATTGAAGATGTAGTTTTAGAGTTGTGTTGGAAAAACTGAAATCAGACTCTAAGTTTAAGTTCAAAAAAGAGTGCTAAGGGGAATTATTTTCGGAAGAAACAAAGAAAAAACTTCCAGGCAAGAAAGGACATAATCAAAGATTTATTACAAAAAATAACAGTCCTCAATATAACGAACCTTCTGAGTTCTAAAAAAGTAAATTTAGAGATTTTGGACTACTCTATAATGCTCACTTGGAACCTTTTTTATGACTTAATCTGGAAAATTCATTGATCAGCTGTTTCGGAATAGGAGAAGTCAATCAAAATTTCGATTCATGACAAACAAAGGAGCTCTGCCTCAGACTCAGGTGAAGACGTACTTTTGGGGGGTGAAAAATAGAAGTCTTGGAAAGCTAGCTCATGAAAGAAAGGTTTTAGAAAAGGAAAAAGAAGAGAAAATTCATGAAATATGGAATAAAGCAATTTTTTGTCTGATCCAATTAAGTGAAACCCCCTTTTTGGACCTCCTTTTGATAGGGGCTAATTCAGACTCTAACTCTTCAAAAAGTTGGTGCGATAGGTTGTATTTGGGTAATACTACTCAGATGATGTCGGGCTTTGTTTATTCTTAGAAATGTATTGTATTTAATTTATTAAATATATAATAAAGCTAAGAGGTCGAGTCATGGCGAGACCTATCAAAAGGGAAAAAAAATATATAAAATTTAAAAAAATTTAAATAAAATTTAATATATTAAAAGTTTTAATACATAATTGTTTTTTATTATAATAAAGTTTAATAATAGTTTTAAATTTTTAACAAATTTAATAATATAAATCTAAAATTTAATTTTTTATTTATAAATATTACTAATTATATACAGTATATAGATATTAAGAGTAGAGAGTACAAATTGCAAATTACAGTCAAACCCCGCAATAGTCACATGCCAAAATCGGACTTTCTATGTGCCTATTGCGAGATTGTGACTAATGCGAGCTAAAATTTATATATAGTATATATAATTAAATAAAAAAATTAAGGTGACTATAGCAAGATTGTGACTAATGCGAATGTGACTATTGCGGGGTTTGACTGTACTGTACATATAAAATTTGTAGGAGAATATAAATTTGTTGTACTTGTGACATGTCACACCCCTAATTTGAACAATCAATTACACGATTTTATAAACAAAAAATTTTATTTTTTAAAAATTTAAATGTTTACTTAAAATATATATAAAATAGCATGTTATATAACATAAAATTTTATTCTGAACAACTTTTCTAAGTCATAAAGATAGATTGTTTTAGTAAAAAAATATTTTATAGAAAAAATCAAAAATTTCCAAAGTTATCACATATAAACCTTTTTTTTTACTAAAATAATCTACCTTTTTAACTTAGAAAAAGTTGTTTAGCATAAAATTTTACATATAATACTTAGAAAAAATATGCTTGTCACCAGCAATGACAGTAACCAGATTAGAATTAGAGTTAGTTTTAAAGTTAGAAGAAGGTTTATTATATAATAAAATACTTTAAAAAGCATTTTTAGCTAAAAAAAATATTGGTTTTATAGGCACAATTTGAAGTTATTGCAGTTTGTAATTTTTTGAATTTTTTATTATATCTAATCTAGCAATTTGATTGGCTCAGAACTGTAACCATGGTTACAAATAGATTCGCCCTAATACTTAAATATAAATATAGATTATATTAGTAAAAAAAGGTGTTATATGTGCTAATTTACAAAAATTTTGATTTTTCTTATAAACTGTTTTTTTTACTAAGACAATCTATCTTTATAACTTAGAAAAAGTTGTTTAGAATAAAATTTTATACAAAATACTTTAATATTGTTTATTTATTTTTATATTTTACTAATAAAATTTTTAATTTTTAAAACATAAAATTTTTTGTTTACAAAATTGTGCAATTTGATTGGTCAGAATCAGGGGTGTAATAAATTTCTATTCCCAATTTGTAGTATTAATTTTTGATTTTATAATTTGTAAAATTTTTTTAAGCAAATCATTTTGAACTATTAAATAAAATCATAAAACAGGTTTTTCTAATTCAAAAAATAATAAAATTATTAAAATTGGTCAAAATATAAAAATTTAAATTTAGGTAACAAAAGTTGTTTATATAATCATATAATAATTATATATATTAACAATCAAAATCAATTATTTTGTGTAACTAGAAGAATTTGAGCCAACTAGAAGAAACTTTATAAGGCTATGCAAATAAAATTAATTTCTTGTAATATATTAAGACCCAAGAGTACTCAGTATCTAGGTATTATTGTTATAATCTAAAAAAATATTATAAATTTTTTTATAGGATTTTAAAAATAGTATAGCCCTTTGTAATCAATATAATAACTAATAAGCTATTATATGATTTATAGCAATTAACCTATAGAAAATTAATTATATAATTACAGTAGATGAAATTTATTACACAATTATTGGTTATCTTATTAAACATGATATACTAACCTAATATATTTGAATTAAAATATAATTGTCCGAAGAACATTTTAGACGGAGCAATAGTGATGCTGATGTCTGTGTGTTAACAAATTCTGAATCCTGATTGGCTAAATCAGGTGTAACATAAAAAAAACAATCAAAACAATAAAACTGATCCTTATTGGCTAGATCAGATATCGCATTTTATATTTGTCCTTCGGACTTAAATGGTTCCCATTTTCCTAGTTATACAAATTTTACATATTAACTTGCAATTAAATAAATATTTGAACCTTTATAAAACATATTTATAAAAAAATTAATCTAATTTTTGATTATATTGTTTAAAAAAATTTTAAAGTTGGCTAATTTTTTTAATATATTTATAAATTAACCAATTAAAATTAAGTATTTTTTGCTATTACGCAAGTACCTTGGTATAATCTTGTTATATAAACCTGCAAAATTCCAACTATAATTATTATATAGAAAAAAGTTATAGCAAAAAGAAAATTACCTATTCCAATTAGTTTACTATATAAAAAATAGCAATTTTATATAGTAAAATTAATAATACTTATACAGTTGGCCCTTTCAGAACTGATCTTATCAAAACTGATAACCTGCCAAAATTGGTTAAAAATCAATTCACTATAAATAATAACTGATATCTTGCTAATTCTAATATCCGATAGCCTTTATACATAAATTTCTGATTTTGTATAAAGTCATCTGATATGTGAGGTCTTTGCAATAGAAAAGGCAGATATATCAATATATATAATTTTGAGATAATTGAATTTAATTACTTTGTTTTAATTTTCAGACTGATCCAGATTAATCAAAATAGAACCCTGAAATATACATAGATAGGTCAGGTTAATTATAGGGTTACTAAAAAAGAAATATTTGCAAAAAAAACTTCAAAAATAAGCAAAAAAATTACTATAAATAGAGGATAGCTAAAGCCAGGTGCATTTATATGTTTTTGATTATTTAATTAAAATTAGGGTAAGAGTTAGTTAGAGATTAGAGTTAAGGCTTGATTTATATGTAAAATTGTCTTCCCGACATTTTATATTAATACTCCTAGACAGGTTTAGATACTTGTTTTTTGTATTTTCGGCGGTTTCACTTTTTTTCTTTGTTTTTGTCTTGTCGGGCTGATCCATATAGATCAAATTTTACGATTTGATTGGCTTTCTATCACGTGAACGCACCTGGCTTTAGATGACTCTATAAATAGAAAAGATCTGCATAAAAAACCTCAAAAATAAGCAAACTTATATCTGACCTATCTATATATATTTTGAGGTCCTATCAAAATTCACGATTTTGATTAGTTAAATATAATATGTGACTAATGGGTAATCTCGTAATATGCTTGGCTTTGACCTCGTGCAACTTTCTTTTTATATTACATATTTTGGTTTTTTATTATGCAAATTGATTTTCATTTATAATTGAAAAATGTTGATCACCTTGAAATTTACCAGAATTTAATAAAAATATTTTTTTCATTTTGTGGTTGTATCCGCCCTTTCTACTACAAAGCCCCCATGTATTTAATTAAATCATATAAAATTAATATAAATAGATTCTTTCACAACTATCATGTGATCAGAATATTGATTTTTGAAATTTTCCATTCATGATATCATGTGATTAAATGGTTCCCAGATCTTTGAGGTCACAAGTAATTCTATTTTCTGCTTTGATTAGACTCCAGAAATTGTTCAATTTTGCAATTTAATTAGTTGATGCATGTCTATATTCCACATGATATTTTTAAATCTGATTACTTCTCAAAATCGATACTAAACCTGTCCACTATGCATACCGGTTCTGAGAGTCTGACTTTATATAAAAAAGTTAGTAATTATAAAATTTTTTAGAATTTTAAATTTATATATAAAATGAACATCTAAAAATATATTTTATATTTATATTATTTAAAAATATATTAAACATTAATTTTAATTTTTTTTCTAGTTAAAGTGCCTACTTTGGGGATTGGCTTTTATTCAAAATATTTTAGATCTTAGTATCCTATATAGAAGAATATCCGATATTTGTACATTAACAAAAGTACAACTAGCCTTACCTGCAACTTTTAATTGCCTATTTAAATAGCCACCCAAAGGTTCTACACTAGCTGCTATACCTACAACACATATACTGGCATTGTCTATTTAAACCCTCTAATCTTTGCCTCCTGCCAGTCCATCTTGTATTATCAAAACACTGTTCTGGATACTAACTGCACTCTTAGGACTAATTTATTCTCAGTAGGAGACTTGGTAGAGTGTTTTTTTGTTCTATGCAGGTATCACCTACACTTTAGTAGTGTATGCATTTACTGAGACCAATACTTGCAGTTAGGGAATTACCCTGCAACCACTATTACTACCTACTTCTGCTCTTGTAAAGTTCACCAAACCCCAGTACCACCACATTCTTTTTTCAGTTTCTTTCTTCTAGAAGCTTTCTTTTTCTCAGTTACAGTTCCAATTTCAATCTGAAACCCAGAAGGATCAGTTTGTTCTAGTAAACCCAGGACTCCTTCCCCCTAGTATATGATTTTGATACACATTTTCTTTTCCTCCAGTGTGATTCTAGCGATTCAGTTAGTAGGGCTAAAGATGGGAATCGAACCTAATATGATCGATCATAATCGATTATATTATTTGATCGATTATGAAAATCTTTGATCGATCATGATTGACATATAGTTTGATCGATTATAACCTTTTATAGATTTTGTATTACCGTTTTGGTTAACTCATAGTTATGATTATATGGATTTTAGTATTAGATGAGTTGATCGATAACTTTTTTGATTTATGATCAATGTTATCTTTTTTAATAAATGATAAATAATAATTAATATAAATAATTTTGAATTAAACTTACAATTAAAGTTAATATATTAAAAGCTAATAATTAATTCGCAAAAATGTTAAAACACATGTGATAGTTCCACCAATAGCTAAATAAATCAAACAATTAAACTAATAATCTTCCATGATAATACTATAATTACAATAAGTAGCTGCGCAATGCAATCGCGCTAAACCGGGAATAGATGATAAACTGTGCCGTTTATATGATATCTAAATATAGTACGTACAGTATGTACAGCTGTATAGTGTATATAGCATGTACATATCACTTCAATTGTGTCATTTTGTGTATTCCTGGCACCATAAATTATGATCGATCATATATATGATCGTGATCGATCATAAAATCGATCTCCTTTGTATATGATCAATCAATGATCGATCACTAGATATTTGACTGATTCCCATCTCTAAGTAGGGCCCACCATAAACCCTTTTGTCATAAGTCCACTTCTAGTCAGTCTACTACCAGTCAGTTTCTGTCTGATTTCTGTTCAGATACTGCCGAAAGTCTGGCTATCTCTTTACTGGGTCTTGCCAAGTATGTTTTCCCTTGTCCTATAATCATTAATTTTATAAACTTGCTATATAAGTATATTTTATATAAAAATTACTATATTTTTTATATTTATGTGCACTTATTTATAAATTATACTAATAAATTTTTTTTAATTTTAAAAAAATTTATCTTATATATAAAATAAGTAAATCTATTTGTTATTATAGTGAAAGTTCTGCACCAATAAGAATACAAAATCAGATATATATTATACCTAATTGTGTAATATGGAAATGAAGCAAAAAATGCATTTCAAAAATTTTGTGATATTTGAAAATTGTGACTATAAAACAATCCTTTTTTTCTAGCAAAAAAAAGTTTCTAATGAAATTTTACTATATAGCTACCTCTATCCTAATTTTTTTCTGCTATACCAAGATCCTGAATAATTTATGTGAGCTTAGGGTTAGTAAATGTTCTAGGTTCGGAATCTAAGAACCTAGTTTTGGAACTTAGTTTTTCAAAAACCAGGTTCTAATTTTGGAACCTAGGTTTTTAGGTTTGCAATAGGTTTTTAGGTTTTTTAGGTTCAAATAGGTTTTTGGTTTGAATAGGTTTTTAGGTTTTTAGGTTCATAATAGGTTTTACTATATATAGTATGTATTGATTGTACAGTATTTATATATACTATTTTTTTTATTGTATATATGTATAGCATACTTTTATATTGCTCTTGCATATATCAGATATCTTTATTTAGTATCTATTAGCTGCTATCATCGAGAAAATTTTTTAGGTGCGATCTGTGCAGATTTTTAAAACCCAATAGTAATCAAAAATCTGCAAAGAACTGTGACCCCACACAAATAGATGGAGAAAAATTTTTAACAAATTCTGCGCAGATTTTAGAAATATATAAATCTGCACAGAATTTTATTAAATAATAAAAAGCGTAATAGCCCGAATTAAGCTTAATTCAGGCCAAAATTTAAAATTACTCCGGGTAAATTCACCAATTAAAAACAAATAAAATTATAAAAAATATTTATTTATTTATATTTATTTATTTATATATTTTTATTTAACATATTTTTATTTCATATTTATATATATAATATTATAGATATCTTATAATAATCCCGCATTACACTAACCCTTTAGCTCTTACACTAATCTGCGCTACTCTAACCCCTTACACTAATCCTGCGCTACCCTAACTCTAATCCCTTTAGCTCTTACGCTAATCTTGTGCTACCATAACCCTAACCTATGCGCTATTCTAACTCTTATACTTATTCTTTGCTATCATAACCTTATAACCTTTTCCTAACCCTACTCTATTCCTAGTATTAGCCCTAAGAATCATCGCGAAGATATTAGGAAATAACACAAACTAGTAAAATTGAAACACCAGCTATAACAGACCAAGCCCTATCCGAAGCCCGTGATTCAAACCATGATACCTGAAACTGAAAAACAACGAAGTTTACGCTGACTCCAACAACAATAGAGACGAAAGACTATTTACTTGAAAGAAAAAAATAAATGGTAGTCAAGTGCGAATCAAAGGGGAACTGAACAGACGAAACCGCAAAACCCACAGCGAAGAAAACAAAATCGAAAGCAAAAATCCAACGACAATTCAACTACATACCTGATCTAAAATACAAAAGTTACAAACTCCAACAACGAATTTCTACTGACTCCAACGACTAAAGGTTCAACTACATGCCCGGAAGAAATAAATACAAATTGAAGAGACTGAAAGACGGGTGCACAAAATCTGGTGACAATTCAACTACATACCTGAAACTGAATTTACATCGACTCCAATGATGAAGACTCAACTGCATACCTAAAGAAAAAGAAAAAAAAACTTTAGTCAAGTAAAACCAAAAGAAAAACAAAATCACTTACTCTAACAAAGATCAATAAACATACCTAAGAGGAAAAAAAGTGGTCAAGCGCAAGCATAGAGACCGAAAGAACAGAAGCCACAAACTCTAACAGTAAAATTCACATCGACTCCAAGATAAAAGCTTAACCACATACCTGGAAAAAAGACATTAGTCAAGTACAAGCAAAAAGAGATCAAACAATCCAACGACAATCCAACTATTTTCCTAAAACCGAAAGGACGAATGCCACAAACTCTAACAAAGAAATTTACAACTCCAACGAAGATTCAACAGCATACCTGGAAAAATAGCTCCAATGATGGCTCTAACTACGGCTTCAACGACGGCTCCAACGATGGCTTCAATGACAGCTCTAGTGATGGCTCTAACAGATTCCTCAACTACATTTACGGCGTCCAACATTCTCGGCATCCAATTTCAGCACTCCACCAAAGATAAAAGAAAGAAAAGAAGTTAATAATAATAAATAAATAAATTAACAAATAAAGAAAAAAACTTGAAACTTATCTTTGCACAAGTTCTAGTGTTTCCGGGCTCCAACGACGTTGACGGCTTAATGGCTTGACGGCTTGATGGCCTTTAAAAAAATAAAAAAACAAAATAGAAAAAAAAAATATATTTATATCTGATACAGTATGATCACTAATCAGAAAAATGATTGGCCTATAGGAGGTACGTATGGTACGATAAATAATAAAAAAACATTTAAATAAATTATTAATAAATAATAAAAAATAAAAAATATATTTAAATAAAAAATAAAAAAAATTAAATAAGTAAAAAAATAAATAAAAATAAAAAACGTAATAAAATTATAAAAAAAATGATATAAATAAATAGAAAATAAAAAAAATTAAATAAAAAACAAACATTAAAAATTAAAAAAAAAACAATTTAATAAATAAAAAATAAAAAAATTATATAA
>QKWP01000298.1:53757-106368 GCA_003550325.1 Gigaspora rosea | reverse complement strand
CTGGACGTATTCGAAAACCGTCATATTCTACTTAAGCTCAATGGGTGGGAGAAGCATGGAATGAAATTAGCCCTCGTTTAATTAGAAATGCATTTAAATGTTGTGGCATTTCGGTAAATATGGATGGATCTGAAGACGATATGGTGTTTGACTATGGAATTTTGGGTGAGGATTTAGCAAATACAAATGATGAAAATATTGAAGAGGCGGCAGATCATGACGATGTAGATGGTGAAGAGTATGAAGAAGAAACCGGAGATAATAATGATTGGAAATAATATCAAATTCTGTATTTTTTTTTTTATAATGAAGCTTATTCGCTTGTAACGTTTTTTACAAAATGCACTAACATGTTTTACTAATGTTTGATATAAAAAACGTGTACCGTAATAATAATGTAATGATTGGGTATTGAATTATTAAAGAATTCTGTAGCAATAAAAAATTAAATTTGTGCTTACTAAATTAAGGCATCGTTAAATTAAAAATCCCGTTTCACGTCTGTCGTCAAATATTACAATCATAATTCAAAAATCGGGTTGTTATTACTTCGTATATGTGTATCATTAGAAAACATATGTAATACCGGGTATAAATCATGATCGGGTCCTTCCAACCCCGTAGAGGGTACACCGCAAGGGGGTACCCACGTCCGAAAAATACGGTAATTTTACCAACAAAATCAACTTACTGACAAGCTCATTTTACCGAAAATAGAATTTACCAACAAGATTATTCTACTGACAATACAATTCACTGACAAACAATTCGCTAACAAACAATTCTCTAGATGCCTTAAATATCATGGTTGATGCTGAAATTATAGGGTCTCGGTTTGAAACTATAAGCCCTGCTAAAATCCACATATACTCTATAAATATGAAATCTATACCCAAACCCTACCCTAACCCTATAAGACAAAGATGAAAAAATCATCCAAAGAAAATTTTAAAATTTTATATCAAAATAGGTCATAACTTCAGCATCAACTGTGAATAATTATTATTATCGTCGTTAATAAAATGTGCAATTTTTATTATCATTATTAATAAATTGCATAATACGTAATTATTCTTAGTAGTTTATTACATTGCTGTGGTCTCATATGTTAACAAGTTGTATTGTCAGCAATTGTATTGTCAGCAAATCGTATTGTTAACGAATTGTATTGTCAGTAGAATAAGCTTGTCGGTATATTCTATTTTCGGTAAAATGAGCTTGTCAGTAAGTTGATTTTGTCGGTAAATGTAACTGTCGGTGAAGTGTGTATCGGTAAAATCAACTTGTTGGTGAAAAGGAACTTGTCAGTAAATCAAGTGTCAGCGAATTTTGTGTCAGTAAAAAAAAGCTTGTCGGTAAAATGATTGTCGGCGTAGGTTGGTGTCTGTGAAGTGATTGTCGGCGATTTGATTGCCACACATTTTCAAATATAACCTTTTTCTCCAATACCTACTTTTTAAATATAACCTTTTTTAAAAAGCAGGTCTCCATTAGGAAGCTTCCAGAAATCAGCTGATTTTTGTTTACTATGAACCAACCCCCACCACCCACATCTGATACCCCAATTAGCCAATCAGATTTTACAATTATTAAATAGTTAAATATAACATTTAATAGTAAATAACTTTTGATCTACTGGACCAAATTTGATGATTTAACTACCAAAATGATCATCTCAATGAGAGGATTCTAGCAAGTCCAAAATCATTAAAATCCAATCACAGGATCCTGTGATCAAAATAGATTTGTGTTACTATAAAAGTTCTATAATTTATTAAATAATTATAACCCATTTATAGTAATACAAATTTATTTCAATCACAGGATTCTGTGATTTGATTTTAATGATCTTGGGCTTGTTAGAATCCTCTTATTAAGAGGATCATTTGATAGTAAAATTAGTGAAATCGGCCCAGTTGATAAGTAGTTATTAACAATTAAAAATTAATTTTTAATTGTTAATAACTTTTTATCTACTGGGCCAATTTCGATGATTTTACTACCAAAATAATCCTCTCAATGAGAGAATTCTGGCAAGCTCAAAATTGTTAAAATTCAATTACAGAATTCTGTAATCAGAATAGAGTTGTGTTAATATAAAAGTTTTATAATTTATTAAATAATTATAATCCATTTATAGCAACACAAATTTATTTTGATTACAGGATCATGTGATTAATTTTAACGATTTTGGGTTTGTTAGAATCTTCTCATTAAGAGTATCATTTTGGTATGGTGCACTAAGTTACTTCATATCAATGCGCCAAATTTGGGTTATAGAAATGCTTTTTAGCCAATCAGAATGCGTTATTTACTAATTCTAATTGGATAAAAAAAAACATAAAAAAATTTTTTTAATTTTTTTATATTAAACGCCAAAATTTTGAAAGCATAATAGCTTTAAACACATACTGTATAATTTTATAAACTTTTTTAAATATTCTAACTGATAATTTGGATAGTACTAATGAAAAACAATAGTTTTTATCAGTTATATTTTTAAAAAATATTTAAAACTTAAGATTTTATAAATTTATTAAAATATACGTGATTTTTGATGAGAAGTGACTTGGCGCACCATAGTAAAATTATCAAAATTGGCCCAGTAGATAAGAAGTTATTAACAATTAAAAATTAATTTTTAATTGTTAATAACTTCTGATCTACTTAGCCAATTTTGATGATTTTACTATTAAAATGATCCTCTTAATAAGAGGATTCTAACAAGCCCAAAATCGGTAAAATTCAATTACAGAATCCTAGGATCGAAATAAATTTGTGTTGTTATAAATGGGTTATAATTATTTAATAAATTATAGAACTTTTATAGTAATACAAATCTATTCTGATCACAGGATCCTGTGATTGGATTTTAACGATTTTGGGCTCACTATAATTCTCTCATTGAGAGGATCATTTTGGTAGTTGAATCACCAAATTTGGTCCAGTAGTTTAAAAGTTATTAATTATTTAATATTATTAATAAGTCTATAATTTTGGTCAAAAATAATTGTGCAACTTTGGCCGGAATTATGAAATTTTGGCCGGAATTACATCTGATACTTCAGCTGACCCATCCACCGACCCAGAAATCAGCTGATTTCTGGAAGCTCTCTTAGCTATTTTTCAAATATGAACTCATAGATTATTCGGGATCCTCTTCTATCCATATATGATGTGATCACGCTAATCTCAATTCTAATTGGTTAATATAGTTCAAGACACTTAAAGACTTTATTTATATGATTTATCCTATTTTTAAAAATTTTATATTAAAATTTGATATTTTTTTAATTTTTGGTACAGTTGTCTTTGTTTATATCAACCTATTTGGACCACTATTATATTCATGTTAATATGATATTATTTTGATATTAATGAGAATTTATATTAAAGTTGATATATATAAGCGGATTTTAATATACAGTGGCCTACCATATTATTGTAGACACTTTTTAAAAATTTATACTGAGCTAAATGTATATGATATTAAGCTAAAAATTAAATTATAAATTCTTTAAATCTATACTTTTTAAATAAAAAAAAAGTTTAGAAAATTAGGGTGTAGCGACATAGTGTAGTTGGATTGTTGTCACCCTCAAGTAGTTGTAACAAAAGGTACAGAGTTCAAATCCCACTAGAGATGATTTTGAAAAATTTACCAGTGTTACGATAACCTGGACTCTGAGCTCTCGGATATACAAATCTGTTTCCTAGGTTATACCAACTCGTATTGGGAGCTCTGGCGTTGTATTACGCACAAAACTGGGGCGCATAGATCCTAGAGAGCGCAGGCACTATGTTATGCACAGAACTGTAGGACAACAGGAAACCATACTTGGCAAGACCCGAGTAAAGAGGTAGCTGACTTTCGACGGTGCCCAAACAGGAATCAGACGGGAACTGACCGGTTTAGACTGACCGGAAGTGGACTTACGATCAAAGGGTTTATGGCGGACCCTACCAACCGGACCGCCGGAGGTCGCACTGGAGAAAAATGACATGTGTTGTGAAATCATGTACCAGGGGTTGGGAGCCCATGGGTTCGCCAGAGCAGACCAACCCTTCCGGGTCTTCGGATTGGAAGTAAGAAAGCAACCGGGGGAAGGAAAGTTCCGGGGAAAGAAACTGAAAGAGGAACAGGGTGGTACTGGGGTCATGTGAACTTTACAAGAGCAGAAGTAGGTAATGATAGGGGGTAACCCCTGTCGCTACCGAAGAGTAGGTGATACCTGTATGGGACGGAAAACACTCTACCAAGTTTCCTACTGAGGATAAATTAGTCCTAAGGGTGCGGTTAGTATCTGGTACGAACTCCAGGTTTAGTAGCTGGTGGCTGTGCTAGTGATATAAGATGGACCAGCAGGAGGTAGAAGATTAGAGGGTTTAAATAGGCAATGCCAGTATGTGGGTTGCAGGTATGGCAGCTAGGGTAGAACCTTTGGGTGGCTACTTAAATAGGCAACCAAAAGTTGCAAGTGAGGCTAGTTGTACTCTCGTCAATGTACAAATATCGGCTTCCTCTCCATGTAGGGTGCTGAGGTCTAATATATCTTGACTAAAAGCCAATCCCCAAAGTGGGCACTTTGACACTAAAAAAAAAAAAAAAAAAGTTTAAAAAATTTTATGCTACAGTTTTTAAATAATTAAATTTAAGTAAATTTTAGATTTTTAAGTTTGACTGGTTTTTATAATTGTACAAAATTAATTAAAAAATACTGCATAGTAAAAATTAATTTTTTATTAATAGATGATTCTCCAGTCAACTGTTTCAAAAATTTTTTTTTATATATAAATTTTACTATAAGTGCGAATGTACTGCGTCTTTATCTAAAACTTTTTTTATACTAAGTTAATCACATTTTTGGCTTAAGAGACTTTTGTAAAGCTCATTAAAACACATCTAATGGTGGTTAGAGCGTCAAAATCGGCTTCGTGAATACCAAGATATCTTTAAAAAAACCTTTCTTTTACTATGTAAATTTCTTTGCAAACAATAGTATTGTTCATAAAGAAATTTATATAGTAAAAGAAAGGTTTTTAAAGATATCTTGGTATTCACCAAGCCGATTTTGACGCTCTAACCACCATTAGATATATTTTAATGAGCTTTACAAAAGTCTCTTAAGCCAGAAATGTGATTAACTTAGTATAAAAAAAAGTTTTAGATAGAGACGACATTCGCACTTATAGTAAAATTTCTATATAAAAAAAAAAATTTTTGAACCAGTTGACTGGAGAATCGTCTATTAAGCTAATTGAACTTTAAAAATAAGCAAAAATTATTTAGCATAACAAATTAAATATAATTCCAAAATTTTTTAAAATTTTATAAAAATTTAAGATAGCTATTATTTCTTGAAATTTTTATTTAAAAGGTATAGATTTAAAGAATATATAATTTAATTTTCAGCTTGATACCATATATATTTAGCTCTGTATAAATTTTTGAAAAGTGTTCACAATAATATAGTAGGCCACTGTATAAAAATTTATAAAAATTTGGTCTGTGGCTTAGATTGATATTAACAAGGTTGATATTAATGAGGGGCAACTGTATTGTAATTGGTCAAAATTAATTAATAAAAAATATTTTAAAAATAATTTTAAAAATAATTTTAAAATTAGCCAATAACAAGAAGCCAAACATAACTTGCCCACTTTTAATCAAATTTTTATATATTATATAAAAATACTATATTTTCAAAGCTATATATTTGAAAAGTTATTACAACTTTTTAAAAAAATAAGACCATTAAGTTGTAATAAATTGATTTAGCTATAAAATAGCAGCTTCCTTTTTAAAATATCTTTTTTTGTTTTTAAAGTTTGTGTAATCTTTAAGTATTATGCACTGTATAACAACTAATATTTATAATATATTATATAAATATATATAATATTAAGGGAGTATAACTATCTACATTTTAATAATAATCATATTACTAATTTTTTTTACAATAACATTTAATTGAAATCAGGTGATGATCATATGTTATTGTATGTTATTTATATTGTACTATAGTCAGACCTCTCTAAATGCATAGTGTTGGGACCATAGTAAAAATTTTCAAAAACATGCATTTAGAGAGGTTATGCATTTAGAGAAGTAAAAATTTATAAGTGTTATATTAAGTTGGGCCAAAAAAAAGCTATGCATTTAGAGAAATTTTGCTTAGATATGCATTTAGGGAGGTTGCATTTAGGGAGGTCCAACTGTATTTAAGCAAATCTCAATTGTTCTAAGAAAATTAATAATATATACAAGTAGACTTTTTTAATATAATTTGTAGCTTTAAAGTTTCACTACTATAAATAGAAGGGTTTGACCTATATGCCACAAAATTTTGCTCAAAATTAGTTGCGTTCTCAAAAATCCTTATTAATGGTATATTTTTGCTCTTATATAAAAATTTTTTTGTATGACGATCATATATAAAAATAACTGTTATTGTGCTCTATCCTTAAATAACTCTTAATTTACTAGTCCTTTTTGGATAATTTTACTACCAAAATGTTTGTCTTAATGAGATTATTCTAGCAAGTCCAAAACTATTAAAATTCAATTACAGGATCAAAAAATCACTAAGTTTTTGTATTATTATATATATATATTAAAATTTATATATATAATAATACAAAACCTTTACTTTTCAAAAAATTGACAATAATTACTTTGTCCACATTGGAAAGAGCACCTATCTAATCAGAATTAAGTTATAAATGAGTTTCAGGCCTTATAAAATAAACAATGAATGGCATGTGAAACATTTTGAAGACACAAAATTATTTTAGAAGGTACAAGGTTCTCTATACAGTCAAAATCATAAGTATCCCACTCCCTCTAACATTTTAAATTTAAAAAATACAGCTTTGAAACTTTCACAGTAAATAGTACTCTATAAATATAGATCAGTGAATTTTTTTTATAATTTTTAATTACTACAACAAAAGTTAGATAAGAGCCAACTTTTTAATTGATTTATTTTTAAAAAAATAAAAAAAAACAATTGAAATTAATCAAAAATTAATAAAAAATCAGGATTAAAATCGAAAATTCCAAAAACTTAGTATGTTAAAATTCAAGCATTTTTATAGTAGTAACAAAAATTTGAGTCAATTTGATGAGATAGCTGTTGAGAAATTAATTTTTTAATTTCGAATTTAAGTATTAAAAGGTATCATAGAAAAAAAGTTGCGTGACTAGGTTTTTATTAATTTTAATAATAGGGAAAATAAATTTGTCGCACCCAATGCTTCGACCAATTAAATCGCACGATTTTATAGACAAAAAATTTTATTTTTAAAAATTTAAAATTTGGCTTAATAAAGTGTAAAATATATATAATAGACGTAAAATTTTATTCTGAACAACTTTTTCTAAGTCATAAAGATAGATTGTCTTAGTAAAAAAAACATTTATAAGAAAAATCAAAAATTTCCAAAGTTAGCACATATAAACCTTTTTTTTTTACTAAAACAATCTACCATTTTAACTTAGAAAAAATTGTTTAGCATAAAATTTTACATGTAATGCTTAAACGTAAATATAGATTATATTAGTAGAAAAAAGTTTTATATGTGCTAACGATCAAAATTTTTGATTTTTCTTATAAAATGTTATTTTTTTACTAAGACAATCTATCTTTATGACTTAGAAAAAGTTGTTAAGAATAAAATTTTACATTATATACTTTGATATCGCTTATTTATTTTTACATTTTACTAGTAGAATTTTTAATTTTTAAAATTTAAAATTTTTTGTCTACAAAATCGTGTGATTTGATTGGTCAGAATCAGGGGTGCGACATGTCGCGGGTGCGACAAATTTCTATTCCCTTAATAATATAGAAAATAAATTATTTTCTATATTAAAATTAATAAAAACCTAGTTATGCAACTTTTTTTCTATAATATCTTTTAATAATTAAATTCAAAATTAAAAAATTAATTTCTCAACAACTATCTCATCAAATTGACTCAAATTTTTTGTCACTACTATAAAAATACTTGAATTTTAACATACTAAGTTTTTGGAATTTTTGATTTTAATCCTAATTTTTTATTAATTTTTGATTAATTTTAATTGTTTTTTTATTTTTTTAAAAAAAAAATTAATCAAAAAGTTGGCTCTCATCTAACTTTTGTTGTAGTAATTAAAAAATTATAAAAAAAATTTATTGATCTATATTTATAGAGTACTATTTATTGTGAAAGTTTCAAAGCTGTATCTTTTAAATTTAAAAGTTAGAGGGGGTGGAATACTTATGATTTTGACTATAGGTTTTTTATATTTTTATCTATTTACATATATTGCTTAGATAAATGTAGAATAGAAACTTATTCATTTAGTAAGATAAGTATAGGTATTATGGCGCAGGTAACTTTAACGGCCATTATCACGTGATTTAATAATCAGAATCAAACGATTTTGCTATTATTCGATTCGGCACATCGAGACGAAACGAATGATACCAAAATCGTTTGATTCTGATCACTAGATCACACGATATTGCAAATTAAAAAAAAGCTAAAAAATTAACAAATTATTGTACGTGTACCAATTATGTGCACACGTAATATCTTGTGATCTAGCGATCAGACTCGAACGATTTTGGTACCATTCAAATCATTTCAGTGAGACGAGTTGAATGGTACCAGAATTATTTTATTCTAATCATTACACCACAATTTACTAGCAATAAAAGATTAAAATTTAAAAGACTAAAAAAATAACTTTAATGCGTTGTTAGCAAATTTTTTATTAAGTAAATCAACCTTCATTAATAAGACAATTTTATTAATCGTTATACGTTCTACTTACTTCTAAATTTTCATAAAAATTGGATAATTTTTTATTATTGATTTTTATAAAATACGTTTTTGTGCCAAAAAGAGCCTATTATGGCGCAAGTATACTTTTTACAAATAACTTAATAAACAATTATCCGATTTTGATGAAAATTTAGAGGTAAGTAGAATTTGTAACGACAAACAAAATTGTCTTAATAATGAAGGTCGATTTACTTAATAAAAAAAGTCACTATTAATATACTACAATTAGGTTTTATTAAAACCTTAAAATAAAAATTTTATTTATTTTATTTAAGTATCAATATCTTGTGATCCAGTGATCAGAATCAGATGATTTTACTACCATTCGATTCGTCTCATCGTAACGAATCGAATGGTAGCAAAATCATCCGATTCTGATCATTGGATCACAAGATATCACGTGTGCGCCATAATTGGTACTGCGCCATAATATCCATGCCTACTTTATATTATATAATTTTTACAATCTAGTACAGGTTTAATAGTACTGTATATTTTTTAGTTCTGTCATTGTTTTTTTTGTTTTTCTATCTTTGTTTTTTTTTGTTTGTTTTTTATTATTTTATCATAGTTATTTGTTTAGGTTGATTTAGTTTCTTCACCCTTTTTACATACTCTTTGTTTTTTGTTTATTTTTTTTGTTTTTTATTAAATATAAATATCCTACTTAGTAGCTTAGGTAGAAAGAATTTAAAAATTATTCTTTGATAGGGCTGATAAAATTTTCAAACTCTATAGAAGTTAGTGCAACAGGTCATATTTGGGCATAGTTTACACAGTAGGATGATGTTGAATTTGCAATTGAATGGTTAATATATAGATAAACTTTAGTTTTTATATGTAAACTTATTAATATAATATCAGTGAGACTGTTAAAGAAATTAAAAAAAAAAACAAACCTTAATATTCAAACAGACTTTTTCAACAACCACTTGGACCAAATTATTGATAAAAGAAAAACAAAAAGTTTTTGTTAGAGAGTTGCCTATATAGTAGGCTAAACAGAAAAACAGTTTTTATAAAGGCAACTGCTGTACTAGGAACTTTTTTGTATATTCAATATGCAAGCCAAAAGTATACTTTTACAAGATAACTAGCAGAAAGTGGTGCTCTTGTATGAGAAATTTTGGTAGAGATTAAAGATTTTTTCTATTAATGAAGTATCCTGTAGTAAAACAATAAAGAACAAAAAAAATAAGTTTTTCTGATTACACTCTCACCTTAAAATTTCTTAAAGATTAGCAGTATTTACTCTTTTCAAATTGGGAATATTTCTGGCCTGGAACTAGCATCATTATAAGTTAATTTGAATTGCTACATATGAATAACTACTCTAGTAGCACTGCAGATTTCACTGATCTGCAATCTAGAATATTTGATTTATATAATAACGAGTCATGTTTTGATGTAATATAACACAAGCAGGAAGATCAAAACAAAATGTTCGCTTTTTCAAAAATTGCTCATATCATGAAAATTTGCATAAGAAACCACTTTCTGCGTTCAAACAAAAAAATTTCCTTGAACAATTTTACTAAAAAAACCTTTTAACTCTAAGTTTAGTATAGACCCTAACCTTAACTTATACGAGTTCAAAGATTTTTTAGTAACAATATTCTAGATTGCAGATCAGTGAAGATCTGTCGGTGCTACTAGAGTAGTAACATACGAATACCAAAAATAAGCTACCTTTTTTTGCTGATTTTTAACAAACAAATCTAAAGGTAGCTTATTTTCAGATGATTTACTATTTTAAATAATTTAAGGTACAACAAAGAAGTAGCTAATTTTCAAATACAAAACTTTAATAAGTAAAATATATAACAAAAATAAATAAATATATTATAAACAATAAATAAATATGCTATAGACAATAAATAAATATGTTATAAACAATAAATAAATATGCAAATAAATTGTGAGTAATTCTCCGGGTCAATAGCATAGTGGTTATACTCTGAGAATACAAATCACAAGGTTGCCAGTTCAGTTCCTCCCAAAGGTAAAATATAAAGAGCTAGCTAGTTAGGGAACTGAAACATTACAAGAGACAGAAACCCAGAACATTGTATAACAGACTTAATTGGGCAGCCGTTATTTCGAGAATTTGTGGCTATGAAAAAACTATACCAGGACTCTGATTTGGAATAACTGAAATCATAAGATATAATGTGAAACCTAAGTCTGAAATATATGATACTACATGAACTCGTAGCGCTGCTGAGCTGATTTGGTAAATTCTGAGTTGGATAGTAACTTTGTAAGAGGTTTCCTTGGTGTTGATCTCTTCGGGGTTAATTGCAGTAGGTCATATTTAGGTGCTGTTAGAAGTAACCGAATGAAGTATAAACTCTTTCCTATAGATCACTAAACCAAATTCAGAGCTTAGAGAAACAACACAAAATACATAGGAAAACAAACAACTCTTGCTTAATTATAGGCCTTGGGGCCTAATTTAATGCCTAAACCACAGTTCCTGTTTAGTAGCCGTTCAAAATAACTAAAAGAAAGGGAGATAGCCTTTTTACTACACCCCGTGTGTTCTCACACTTCTTTACAATGGCTTCCAGCCAACGACCGATAGAAAATCCTATGGAAGACATTCAACAAACTTCTTTAACTTTGTTTGACGAGATCCATGCTAACGTTAAAAAGGCAATAGACACACCTACAGGTCCTTCCGCTAAATGTGTCAAGACCCAATACCAGCCCTTTCCCAACACCACCCCTCCTACTCCGAATTTTTGCTCAAAAGTGGCGATTCTAGTTTACACCCGACAAATCCATCGATGATATCACCACATCAAAACACAACAACAAGCGTGGGAAATTTGATGATCATGCAGACCAATTCGATTCCCACGCTACCTAACGTAAATACTCTGAACCAGTTGCCTGGGAATATTCCCACACCCAATCATGCCGAACCACCCACCAACCCCAACCCATGGGCCGACCCATCTGAACAGCAAAATCAACAGATTCTCCTGACTCCTTAACCAATCTGATCGACCAGACGCCATGGAGACCGAATCCAATGCTACCATTGAACCCGACATACCCGGAAACTCTATAACCGAGCACATGCCCCGACTAAAAGGATCAAAAGAACTACCACAAATTGGATTACAGAAACCTTAAAGATTACAGCTAGACGTCGTGACCTCACATTTGACAGCAACTCATGGAACTATGAAACGATCATTGAGGCCTTTGACTCACCCAAAAAATTAGAACAATTTCTGTCATACAAACTATGCTCAATACCCACTCGATTCGACATCCCGACCGCTATTAACCAAAAAATCCAATACATGGACACCGCCTTCTTTAGATCATTTACTAGAGACAAAAATGCAGTACCAGCACACCAAAAAGAATTTGATTTACTATTTGAAATAGCACTAGAAAAATTTCGACGCCACAATGATGTACGATTTGTCAACAAAGTAAACCGCCAACAGATTTACGAGAAATTGAGAATTAAACTAGCAGTCGACTACTTATGCAACCTTGACTTTTTATTGCTCAGAACCCATTGTCAACCTAGACTTCTACCTCTTTATAGAAATGCTAAAGACAGAGCAACTAATGCAGGGAGACACTTTATGTAATTCACACTAACTACTGTGGTATGCAAGAGTCGGAAGGGATACTGTTATTTGGGCAGTATTTTGTAAAAAGGCTTAGGGGATTTGCAATTACGAAAGAGGCCACAATTAATAGTATATAAGGATACTAAGAATTGTATCAATTGTATTTCAGTGAAGACACACTACTTCACTTATTCTTTATTCAATAAACCAGAGATTATTCACTCTTCTTTTTAGCAAAGGAAAAACCTTGAGTATTTATACATGTTTGTCCAATATAAATAAATACAATAATAAATAGAGAAATCTATATAATCGATAGATTTGATATATGCTAATGCTAAATATAATGGTTATAATAAATATAATAAAGATAATAAATATAACACATATATCCTAAATATCAGCTATATTAGATATGTTAATTATATCTGTCAAAACTATTATGTCCAGAATGTCTAATATGTCTAAAATGTCAGACATATCTGTGATTAACTGAAATGTCTAGGATTACTCGAAATGTCCGATATTTCAGTGTCACAGGTGGCGCAGTATTGATCGTCCAATAAGATATGGGCGCAGTAGGACGTTTTGTAAAGGCCAATCATTCAGTTTTGACTAGAATGAGCTAGAACGATCCAATCGAGATGATTTTGGTACCATTCGAAAGCGCTCATCGAGGCGGTTACGATGGTGGTAGTTTCATTAAAATTGGATCACGGAGTCAAGAGATATCGTCGTTATACTTTTTATATATTTTTAAAGGTCTAACACCATGACTGTGCTAGACACATCTACTACTGTTTAAACTTGGCAAAAATCTCACCCAAACTTACATTCGAACAAACCTGTACTTGCCTTTACTCAGCGCATGAAGACCTGCTGTTACCACTTCCAACTCACCCCCAAGATATAGATGAGGAAATACTCGCTACACTACCATACTCACTCCCATTAGCAGATAGAAGAAACACGAGCTATCCTAACATCCCTACACAAGGTATACAAGTTCGAACAACTCCCAGAGACCTACTTCAAATATTCTATCATACCCTTATCTTACGATATCGAAGAACTACACCCCTCGGTCCATAACCTGTTTCCTATCACTGACTGGGAAACGCTCAAATGCTTAGGAAAATGTCGCCAAAAATTAAAAGTATACTACAGTTTCGAACGGATCCATGCAGAATTTTTCCAACTTCCTGCAGAAAAAGAAAAACTACCTACAACTATACAGGCTCTAAACTCCGCGGTCAGACATCTTTTCCCATGTGACCCCAAAGACAACATTGAACTACGTAACTTGGTCAAAAAATTGAGGGAACACTACTCCATCAAACGCATTCCCAATGACTTTTTCGTACAAAAACTGAACTTGCCTGCAGACCCATACTGAGTCAAAACACAACTAAAATACACCTTCCGATCACTGATGATGGATTAGCCAAAGAATTCATCAAAGAGATCGAAGGAAATTACAAATTCAACTGGCCCATCCCACTACACTACATGACTGCGAACCCAACAGATTTACCCAACCTACCTAAAGACCACAACCTGGTCGACAAAGACAAAGTGAACTTAACCATTCCAATTAGGTCCTCAAAGTCACTGGTCGAAACCTCCAGACAACTACGCTCACACTACTACTTACATCATATATTAGAAAATTGGATTGAAATTATAGACAACATAGACAGAAGACCCAACCTACCAACCAACTTAGAAAAGGCAATCGTGGCCATTGCCCAGATTGAGGAATGCAAACACTTACAACTCCCCATCAGGGAATACAATAATATCCAAACTACGATCGAAACACTGCGCAAACACTTCCGCTTCCGCAGCTTCCCTATATCATTCATCCTCGTACCAGATCTTCCACCACCAAGCTGGAACATGTTCGACAATTCTCACCATCCAAATGAGCACAACTACCACTTACAGAGAATCTCCTTCTCCCACACACCTTACCTCCGATTTACAACAAATTCTGCAACCATCTTCCTCAAATACATACCCTCCTTCTATAAGTGACGAAAACATAAACTGCACACTAACCATAACAAATCTACAGCCCGAAAAATTTCTCCCACAACCTATTGACACTGGACTTAACATTGCCACCTACAATATACAAGGCCTTTTCAGACTAGAAAAAGCACAAAGCTGAATAGATTATTGCATAGAGGCCAACCTTCACATAATCTCGTTGACCGAAACAAAATTAACTGACTCAAGAGCCAAGAACTTGACTAACCCAATATATCTCTTTTATACTTCCAATTATGTAAACAACTCACAACCTCACTCTGGACCTGGCCTGGATACAGCGCTTATGGTCCACAATCAACTCCAACCTTACATCCATGACATCAAAACCCTACCAGGCACTGCAATTTACGTCGACTTCTTCTTCCCAAATAACAAAACTCGTATAATCTTGACTTACTTGCCATCTAGCACCAGCCACCCTCAACTCAACAAACGAACTCAAGAGAAAGTATTTGCTTGGTTCTTGGAAGCAAAAAACAAGAACTGGAACACGTTCCTCCTTGGCGACCTAAATGCCAACCAGTTCAGTGACAAGAAATTTCCACTCTTTAATAACCTAAATGCAATACACGCAGTCAGCCTACTATCCTTCTACAATATTACGAAACCTACCTGGGTAGGACCGAATACCTCCAGCCAGATCGATGACATTTGGTTCAACTCAGATCTAATTCAGAACATAGATGAACCAACCATTACTACTGCTGACTATATATCTGATAGTGATCACAAAATTATTTCCGCAACTTTGCATATAGACATTCGCAAACAAAAAACCCAGCGAAACAAAAAGAAGAAACGAAAAAAGTACCAATATAATAAAATGACAAAGGAAGACTGGGAAAACTTCTCTGCTGAAACTGACTTATTACTTTCACAAGCCTTACCTGTAGAAGACCTAACTTGGGATACCCAACAATTAAACAAGACCTGGAATATTTGGTCGTCAACAATTAAAAGGATGCTCAACAAACACGTCCCATATACTTATACTAGGCAGAAGAAGTTCTTTGCCCTATCACTAAAAGTAACCAACCTACATCTAGCACTGAAGTCCATGAACAAATGTTTACGCTTACTAACCACTGAATTCTCCAACTGCTACCTGAAGACTTGTAACAAACTCCTACATACCGCATCTACCCTCGCCGAGTTGGAAATCACTCCTATTACTCAATCAGACCTAGATTCCCCATCGACAACTATTCTCAAATTAAAACAAATCCATCATGCAATTTGGACTGCTCTTAATCTAGAAAAATCGCAAGAACAAAGCAAAAAAATCGACTACTACGTCAACAGATGTTATAATGACATCAAAGAAAATATGTCCAGAATGCTTGACAGCATCCTGAAATGAAGACCAGAACCAGCGCGCACTGACAAAATAATCCTCCCTGATCGAATCCTAATTGACAAAGCTGAAATAAAAATACATGTCAGATCACACTTCAAAACTTGGACAGAATCAAATCCACAAGACTCACAATGGGAGAAGGACTGGGAAAAAGCCTACTCACCCATAGCTGAGATCAACCCCTCAATCTACGACACCCTAATGGATACCATTACACTTGATGAGTTAAAAGAAACTATAAACAATGCTCCTAAAAATAAAGCAACTGGACAGCTAGCTATTTCTAATGAAATTCTATAACAACTCTCTGACCTAACACTATCCCCTCTACTAAAAATCTTTAACAACTGCATACGTCTAAAACAGGTACCGCAACAATGGCTAAAAGTGAATATTTGGCCAATACCAAAAAAACCAGAGTACAAATACAATCTAAGCACCACGCGACCCATCATATTAATCAATCACACCCGGAAATGCTTCACAAAAATTTTAACTACCAGATTAACTTCAACCATAATAAGGCGCGAGATACTCTCTCCGATGAACTTTGCGGCCTTTCCTCATCAATCTACGCTAACACCGGTTTCACAATTGACACAAATTCTTAAGGATGCTTCCATCAATCAAAAGGAAATTTGGGCACTTTCACAGGACATGTCAAAAGCTTTCGACTAGGTCCACATCGACACACTAGCCAAAGCACTTCGCCGAATAAAAATCCCGGAAACTATAATCGACCTCCTAGTCTACATACTATCCAACCGAACCAACCAAGTTATTACTGACCTCGGTTTCACAGAACCTTACTCAGTAATGGATGAAATTGACCAGGAAGAAACCTTCTCCCCCCTGCTATAGAAAATATATTATGATCCCCTTATCTCAACCATCCACAAGAAATTTACTGGTTATTCCAGTATTATCCAGACTAATCCACCTAAACTAATCAACTCATCTGTAATGGCATACATGGACGACTCCCTTTGGCTCGCCTCTAATAAACAAACCCTCACAGAAATCCTAGATCTCGCAACCAGCTTTTACAAACTAAACAACATAAAAGTTAATCCTTCCAAATCCTTTTTAATTACTAACTCCATGCTTTTCCCACAATCCGTCTGCTTTGACGGCACAACGATCACTGCTCTCCCCAAAAACATCCCTCTTAAATACTTGGGCGCCTGGTATAGACAAACAAGACCCCTAATCATGTCCAAAAACTCATAATATTAGAGATCAAAACTAACCTAAGAAAACTGCATTATGCTAAAATAACTGAAAAACAAGCCGTCTACATCTACAATCACGTCATCATACCTAGATTTCAATACTGTATCCTCTTCTCTTATTTAAACCCTTCACAACTTACTTCTATCAATAAAACAATAACAAAAACCATCAGATCGAAAGCGAGAATAGCCCGAGGTGTACCTAACTCCTTCCTGAATTGCGATGCAATATATGCTGTAACTAACATAGAACAAGCGCAATTGACTACCCTCATAACAAATCTACAGCGTGGCCTAAACCATCACAGCTTTGATAACTCATATATAAAAATCCGTATCCAACAAATACAGAACGCTGCAAATACAGATAAATCAATCTTAGAGGAACTGCTAGCTCTCACACACCGAGAATATCTAACTCACACCGGCCAATCAGTAATAGCAATCTACAAGCTAAACTTAAAATTTACTCGACCACTCAACAACTGGCCTATACCCACCATACTTCGTAGAATCTTCCTCAACTCACTCATACTTATACACCCTAAATGCAACCACCTAAAAGAAATGCTAAATCGTCATAATATAAATTGCACAGAACAATTTCTCGATTCAACAAACAACAACTTACTTGATTGGACGACCCTCCACCACAACATCAGAAAAATACCCCGTGGAAGAATACCAAAGTGGTTCCATCTAATGCAAGACCTAATTACTTCCTCCGCAACACCAACCTTAAACATAAACAACTTAAACCCCTTCCTAACCCCTCCCTGGTTACCGAAAAAGAAAGGATAGATTCTAACCCACAACAGTGAAATAGCCAAGATTTTTAACCCAAATCAAAAAACAATATACGGCAAACACTTCCTATATCAAGAAAACCAAATATTAAATGCCTGCGCGGGATGTTCACTCCCAAACTGGAGCTCACGATACCGATCTTGCTACTTACTATTAGACAAAGAATACATTCATAATCTACAAGTCAATTGTAAACTTACAATACATGCAAACATAAAAGATATTAAGCGATCACTGCAACAATTACATCGAAAGAAAACAACAATAACCGATACACGACTCACTAGAATACAAAGACTCCTCACGGCATTCGATGAACCACCAATAGAAATATGGAAAACACTAGTATCTAACAATTTTAAGAAAAAAATCCTAACACTATATCTCACTTCAAAAAAACTTTAATCACCTAATCAACAAAAAATTATCGCCACTGGTCGAATTGGAACAGATGGGCCTATAATAAGCTGCTACAACAACACCTGGCCCTCGAAAATTACTACTCTCCTAACCCTACTAACCTTTATTGTTTCTACTATTCACAACCATGCAAAACTAGAAATAATTACTAATAACTCCTTCCTACATACTACCATAATACAAGCTACTGATATCCACTTCCTACAACATTTACGACTAGATCAAACACAATGGCCTCTCCTACTGTGCATGGCCGCAGCAATAATCAGGAAAGGAAAATCAACATCATATACAACAAGGAATTAACTATAGTCGACCCTCTCCCTCCATACCAACTTAATACAACCCCACCGAATTTCTTATACAACTGCTATACATTTCTCTTGAACAACTTTGCTATCACTCACTCATTAAAATCGACAATCAAACTTATACACCAAACTACCAACCTTATACGATGGCATAACCAACAAAGAATAAATCTATGGGAAAACCACCTATATGATATCGACTGGGATGCCACTTTAGTGACTATATCATACAATGATAAACCAAAAGTGCTATACACCAACCCGGCACTATCCAACCTGAAGAACTTCAAAGTGAAACTGCTTGCGGAAGAATTACCCACTTCACTCTTCCTACACCTTCGTAACCCTAAAAACTACCCAAACTACCTATGCCCTAGATGCTACTCAGGACCTGAAGACTACTCTCATCTACTAACCTGCATCCCTAACCCCTTCAACTTCAAAATAGAACTCAGAAGAATCTTAATTGAAACTGCAAGGAAAGAAGAAAAACCATTAGAAAACCCTGAAACCTTTGTCCAATCCTATCTTGAACTACATATCTCAAAGAAAATTCCGTTTGGGATAATCACAAGAAGAACACTAGCCCCTTTTGCTTCCCTATACCTGAAGAACAAACTAACACCTCTACTCCACCACAATATCGCCAAATTCATCTATAAGAAAATATGGATCCCTTCTCGCATGTCCTGATACACAGAAGTAGTCCCTCCTCTCCCTCCACTCCCATCTCCAACGATGCTAAAAACACTCCCACCAACCCCAAACTACATAAATACCGCAATAGATAAACTTATTGCCACAAACAATCTTCGCCCAAACTACATACTCAAAATCTAGAGGTCTACGACCATTCTAGTAAAGAATTAGGTCGAGAGTAAAGTAGCTCTTACCTCTACTTCATAATAGATTAGTATATTTCTACATATAACAAATATATGTATAATTTATAAATCTAATAAAGTATTAGAGGATAGACCTCTCTTTAAAAAAAAAAAAAAAAAGTAACCGAATGAAGTTAGGCTTGTATTAATAATAGATTAAACATTGTATATGATTTTGTATTTATATAACTATATAAATAAAGCAATGGCGAGATCTGCCAATATTTAAAAAAAATCGTGGGTAACTTATAAAGCAATTTTTGGGCAATTAATTATAATTGCTACATATTAAAGTTATAATTTTACTAAACAAATCAATCAAAGTCGCTTAAGTAAACTTGTTTAGCAGATCAAAATACATATATCTAAAAATTTTATAATAATCAGAAAACTTTTTATTATTTGACTTTTAATTTTTATGTTCAATAGTTTTTTTTTTAAAAAAAAACATAAAAATTAAAAATCTAATAATAAAAAGTTCTCCAATTTTTATGAAATCTTTAGAGTTTGCATATTTTGTCATGTGAGATAACGTGACATAGTGTCTTTATATCCAAATATAAATAAATCCAGATTTAAATTTAAATCTGAATATATACTATGATAAAACCGGATTAATCTGGATATAAAAAATATATCTGAATAGAGATATTAACTCTATTTTGATCTGCTGAACAAGTTTACTTAAGCAACTTTAATCGATTTGCTTAGTAAAATTTGGTCTTTACTATATAGCAACATTCATTAATCATAGGAGTAGCTTATTTTCAGAACTAAAAATTTTGTTAATTATCTTTTGGTGTGACAAAGGGGTAGCTTATTTTATGTCAAAGGCATTTTTACATTTTGAAACAAAACTGGGAGAGGTAGCTTAATTTGGGAGGTAGCTTATTTTAGGAGGTAGCTTATTTTAGGAGATAGCTTATTTTAGGAGGTAGCTTATTTTAGGAGGTAGCTTATTTTTATCAATATATAGTAAACAATAAATGATGTTTTGGAATCTAGAAGAGTACATGAAGAAATTTCTTATCTTTGTTTATTTTTTTTAGGTTTAGTTTTCATCTATATGTACATATTGTCCGGTACAAAAATGTTTGTACATTAAATAAAAATTAATAAAAAATTTTTTTGCATATAAAATTAATAATTTTTTTAAAAAAATATAATTTTTAGATTATAAGAAAGTTTTTATAGCTTTTATTTGATTATTTTATATAAAAATAAAATATTTTGTTAATAGCAACTTGTTCAATATTTATCATATAAAATTTATATATTTTATATAGTAAAATATGTAAAATACTATAAAATATATTAAATTTTAAATTTAAATTTTTAAAAACTACTGCATAGAACTTTAAATTGATAACTCACAACAAGCTCAGCATAATTATTATATTGGGACAATAGTAATTTTGGTGATAAGTACAATATAAAATTTTCTTATATACTGAATCTGAGCAGTATTAAATAAAAACATTTTTTATTAAATTAACGATACATGTTAATTAATTGAAAATTGTAGAGCTCGTCATGATGTATCTAACAGTGGTTAGATCATCCAAATCGGCCCAGTTGATCATGAGATATTATTAAAAAAATAATTGGCTAACTATATAAAATCTTTATGTAAACAATATTTGGAGTGAGTCAGTAGAAACAGAACAAATTTTTTCTAAGTAAAAGTTTTCTTGACTTTAAGATTAAAATAAAAATTTTTTAGCAAATTTGATTAAATAGTTGTCAAAATATTTTAATTTTAAAATTAAAAAATTTTACTAAAAATGATTTGTTCCTTTTTTACTGACTCACCCTATTTGTTTATATAGAGATTTTATATAATCGGCCAATTGTTTTTAATAATATCTCACAATCTACTAGGCTAATTGGATTATCTAATTACTGTTAGATGTGTTTTGACGAGCTCTACAATTTTAATTAATTGATATGTGTCATTAACTTAATAAAAAAAATACCCTTCATTTGACTCTGCTCGGATTTTAGCATATAGTCAATATCATAGGAATTTTGTCCCAATTTCTAATATAGAAATTCTGCTGATCTCCAGATCAGCAATTAAACTTTTTTATTTAAAAGATATTATTTAATAGAATTTATGTTTTTGTTTTTATTTTATAATTTTGAAAACTTGGCTCAATATATAGATTTTAAATTAAACTATACTATTTTTGACAAATTTTTTTAAATTGAATTGAATAACTTTGAAGCTTAATTTCTCTATAACTTATAATTCAAATTTAATAAAATTATATAGTATATTTATTATATGCACACTAATGTGCTTGTATAATACAAACATTTACACTACATATTTGGTCTAAAAATAGCAAATATTAATTTTTTTTTCAACCCAACTTTTTTTATTTTTTTTAAATTAAAAAAAGTTTTTTATTATTAATTCTAAAGTATAACTATAATATAATAATAAAATAATAAAATTAATTAATTTAAAAGCTATTTTATTCATCACTCTTCCCATTGATCACTTGTTCAAAATTTTAAGCAAAAGAAAAACAAAAATTTTTTTAGTAAAAGACGAAGCAGCTATAATACTAGTTTTTATAAAGGTCAACTTTTTTCTAGTTTTCCTTGAGACTCTTTTATATATTCAGCAAGCAAGCCAAAAATACTAGTTGTGCAAGATAACTGGCAGTGTGTACCCTTGGTACAAAAAATTCTGGTAGAAGTTCTCTTTTATCAACGAAGGTTCTATAGTTTGGCCAGGCAGTGAACTAAAAATTGAGTTTTTCAACACACTCTCTAAAGGGTTTGGTTACAAGAACATATTTGACCATATCCTATTATCATATTCTTGCTTGAAGTCTTTTTTTTCTGGAATTTTGGATAAAAAGTGGAAAATTTGGCGTACTCCTTCCAAAAGATCAGCATTGTTATTCTTATTCTAATCGGGAAGAAGGTATGCAGGCAGATAAACAGGAACAGAATGACCCCGAAATATACATAGATAGGTTAGATATGAGCTTGCTTATTTTTGAGATTTTTTATGTAGATCTTTTCTATTTATAGTAATTTTTTGCTTATTTTTTTAAAGTTTTTTATATAGATCTTTCCTTTTTTAGTAACTCTATAATTAACCTGACCTATATATATATATTTCGGGGTCCTGGAACAGACGTGTAATGAGACATAGCGCAACAGAGTAGGCAGATTTGTGGAGATTAAATTTCAGAATGTTCTTTTATTTCTCTTTTATATACATATAATACTTTGGCGAAGCGTTTCTTTGCGCAGTATTATATAATTTTTATCAGGAATAGTTCTTGAACATTCCTTTTTTTCTGGCTTTCCTTTCTTTTTTCTTTTTTTTCTACTATATGTATGTTAAACCATTGACTTTTTTTCACTTTTTTCATCTTCTCCATTTAACTTTTGTTTTTTCACTTAGATTTTGTAGTCTCCCCCTTTTTTTACTTACCCTTTTTTATAGGTTGCTTTTCTCTATTCCTCTTTCATATATTTGTTAAAAAATTTTTTTTCTTCTGTATGCAGTTATTGTTAGTTAACATCTCTGCTAGATCTAGGTATAAGAAGTTTAAAAGAAAGTAGGTGGTTATGACTAGCTGTAGATCCAAGCCGTTGATCTAGTAATTGGAGATATATAAATACTCTAGTTTCTAGTAAGGTGAAAATTATTCTGGCAAGTCTCAGATAAGTGCCTATAGTAACTGGACGAATTGTAATTTAATTGTAAGGCTTAAAAAGCCGGTAGTGAATAAACATTTGCATATAGTTCACTGCTATATAATAAAATATGATATAACCACCAGGTTAATTAACAAAAAAAAAAAAAGCTATTTATTGAAATATAAAAAAATTATATATATACTTTTAATAATTTATTAAAGGAATTGCTATTCCCCTCCAATTTAATGAAACTTTTTACAGTTGAAAAAAATTCATTGTTTAAACCTAATGCTAAGAAAAAGAACTCAGACATATAGCTAGAAAAACAAAAGTAGACCTGGGCTAGGTGCTAAGAAAAGGGCGAAAATTAACAATTTTTTCAAAAGATGTTTTTTTACATAAATCAATTTTAAAATAAGATTAGAATCATTTTTTACTTAAAACGCAAAAGTAATTTTGTTAATAAAATTTTGCAGTATAGCTTCTTAAAATTTACATTTCTTATGATTTATTATAAGATTTACAACATAAAAATTGATTTTCTGAAGATCTTTTTTTTTTGTAAATTTCCACTCTTTTCTCAGCACCAAGCCCACCTAGTACTTATCAGTGGTCTAAACCAATATTTACTTAATACTTTATGACATAAGGTAATAGTAATTTGATGTAATTTTTGTTAAGTATTTTCAAGTTCTAAATTTGATGCTTTTTTGATTTATAGTGGTTATCAATAATTGACTTGTGGTTATGATAAACAAAAATTTTACAAATATAGCAAAAAAGTTTACTACTATTAACATAGAATATATTTTTGTATTTATTTGCTTGGGCATGTTCAGTAGCAGATAATCCCATTAAATACTAGGAAAATGGAAACCATATAGAGTTCGAAGGACCAAATATATTTTATTATTTTGGTTGTTGTTTTTTTACGTTATACCTGATCTAGCCAATCAAAACTCGTAATTTGCGAACACACAGACATCGACTACTATTGCCTCTACAGTAATGTCCTTCGGACAATAAGATTAAATTAACAGTAATCTTAGCTCTGTTTAGACATTTATATATTGTATTTTTAGTTAATGAAATTTTACATTATAGTGAACTTGAATAATATTACCTGTATTGTATAATAGTTTATACAGCTCAATAATTTTAAAGTAAAAAATATCTATAATTATTATAAAATAAGCTATATATTTGATTTATAACTGCTAATAACTATAGTTGTTGATATTTTATATATACTATATGGGCTGCTATCAATAGAAATAAGGCAGATTGACATTTTAAAAAAAATTAATACCTTAACTTTCACAGCGCATATCTCTATGGATTTTGAAGCTATCATGATGATTTAATATTCAACAGAAAGCTTCATCGGCAAATTTTATATATAGATATATATCGATTACTAACTAGTAAAATATATATCGATACTAAATACCCCTGCCAATTTCTATCGATAGTGATTATAATCGATATATATCCATTATGGATATATAACGATTACTAACTGGGAAGGATAACTATCGCTACCAAATACCCCTGACGATTTCTATCGATAGTGATTGTAATCGATATTTATCAAATTAGATAGTAATCAATATTTATCAGATTAGATAGTAATCAATATTTATCAGTAATTGATATTTATCAGATTAAATAGCAATCGATATTTATCATATTAAATAGTAATCGATATTTATCAAATTAGATAGTAATTGATATTTATCAGATTAAATAGTAATCGATATATATCTCTACTAGTTAATAATCAATATATAGCAAGTTAATTTGTAATCAATATAACAATTAGTCAATAGTATCTCTTTATTTTAAAACTAAAAAGCAATCAAATTTTATTTATTTAAAAGCTATTATAATGCATTTATTATTGTTTATTTATTTATTATATTTATGTCAAACAACATTAATCGCAAGTAAAAGCAATCAAATTTTATTTATTTAAAAGCTATTATAATGCATTTATTAATGTTTATTTATTTATTACATTAATGTCAAACAACATAAATCGAAAGTAAAAAAAATATTGAAAGAAAAAAAACTATTGCTAAAAAAAAATTAATACCACTATTCGTTGACTCCAAATAAGTCATCATTTTCTTCTTGTGAAAACATATCTGAATTATTTCGGGAGAGCTCCGTTTCAGGCAAAACTTCTCTTGATTGTTTAGTATTATGCGATTGTACCGAAAGTTTATTATTCATAATTGATTCAGCAGACTCATAATAAGGACCATTATTCTCAAAATCAGTCTATTAGAATGCAGTAAATATTAATCATAATATTTGTTAGGAATATCAAAAAAATGTTCCAAATGATAATAAATGAAATATTACAAATACTTACCAAATATTGTTCCAAACAATACTTCATTCGTTTTTCTGTATATACAATAGTTCGGGACCGTGGATTCAATATAATGTCACACACTACAAGTGTGAATGCACAGTGGTGGTTTGTTAGAATAGGTACAGCAGCGATGCTGAATGCGGATCTTGCGATAATAGTAATCCAAAGAACGCCATTATCATTATATTCAAAAAGAGTACGAAAACATTGAGCGACTTGTTCACTTTCCTTCCACTTTACTATCTCAGTTGCGGTAGCATTATTTTGCAGCTTTTCGCAACCAAACACCTTCCAAATCGAACTATGAACATTCTGAGATGCTGCTCCACGGTAGTTTTTCATCTTTAGCAGCAACTAATATATTATAAAAATAGTTAAAATAATTAGTATCAGTTAACATATTCAAACAAATAAAAATAATTAATACAAATATATAAAAAAAAACAAGCAGTAACAAGTAAATATATATATAAACATAAAAAATTTATACCTGGGCGCACCATGTATTGTGAAACCTGTTGGTAAACTCGACTTCACCAATATTTCTGACAAATTCAGGGAAGTTTTTGTTCATGTATTCCTTCATAGTTTCCTTTAGTTCACATTGACTGGGATAAATATGATTTGGAAAAAGACGTTTAACGACGTTTGTATACACATTCTAAAAAAAAAGAAATTTTTTTTAATATATATTATGTATACCTTCCAAGACTAATGTATATAATATTTTCTTACATCAAAAACCTTCGCGGAAAGGTTCTTCTCAGGGTCCCCCCTTAAATGCTTTAGCTCATCCTTAATTTCCCAAATGTCATCACCCAGCTTATGGACTAAGAGGTAGAGCTGCCTGTTTTGTTTAAATAACAACTTGTCTATTTGGTGGCGGTAGTTATCGTTTTGATGTTGGTTGTTGGGTTCGTCTTGCACTTTATCGATTTGGTGTCGGTTGTTGGGTTCATTTTGCACTTTGTATATATGTAAACGAAATTTAAAAAAAAAAAAAAGTTTAAAAAAAAAACAAAAGGAAAAAGATCGACATTTAAAAAAAATAATCCGAAAAAGGATGCTTATATACCATAACTTTCACGTTGTTGATTCTGATTGGAATATCTTTGACCACGTGATAGTGATCGTGATCTTCTTCACTCTGGCGAAAAACGTTCAATTGAACATGATGTGCGACGGGTACGAGATTCATTATGTGATTCATTATGATGTTCGATAGAATGTAATGCATGACGAGTATGAGATTGAGAAGATGATGGTTGTGCAGCTTGTTTTGATTGTGTTCGTCCTCTCATTCTTATAAAGATTTCTTGAGTAGTTCTGATTGATGAATCTGAATCACTATCGTAAGTATTATGCGATGGTTCATGAGAACGAACGATATTATTTGGTGATAAATTGTTGTTAGATGAATTGTTTGAAGCGTTGTTATCCATTTTCAAAATTCTAAAGTTATATTTACCTTTTTAAATATCAAGTTGGTTATATTTATATCTAAAGTAACATTATGTAATAGAAATTAAAATATGATGATATTAATTGTTAAATAGTAAAAGAAAAAAAAGTATACTTATCTATTTGTTGATTTAGTCAACTTACATGTAATAACAATTTATTATATCTAAGAATTTAAGTAGTAAGATTTAATATGTCAATCGTTATATTGTATAATGAAAAAAAGGATAAAAGTATACTTATCTTATTTGCTGTTTTGGTATGTTTAATATAATGACAATTTACTTTTATTACACGTGTAATAACACATGTAATAATACACTGAATATTGTGAGATTTAAAAATTAAAAAAAACTTATTCTATAGATACTATGTAACAACCCATGCTTTTTCTTCTTGGTTATTTCACTAGTTTACATTAAAATCACATGATTTTCATATAGACCAGTATGATATTTTTTAAGTTATTACTAACATATGACCCCATCGCGTTGCTCCGGAATCAAGTATTATTCTGTACAAATTAATTTAATAAATAAACATTATTAAAATATAGTTAATAAAAAACTCATAAATGTTATCATTAAAATTAATTCAAATTCTATTATTAACAACTATAAAATTTTTTGATATATTTAAAGTTAACACTAATAAAATTAATGTTTCTATTTAGTTTTTATTAACTTTAGAAATTATTTATTATCACCCGTCTCTTAATTTGTTTTATTCATAAAATATAAAAAGTATTGTAAAAACGTATAAAAAAAAATTGGTTATAAAACAATTGGGCACTTGAATAATCATTCCCAAATTTGGAACAGTTTCGCCTATTGTTATTGGCCACTTCCAACACATGATTCCAAATATTTTAAACTATAGATGTTGTCAAAATTAAAATATGTTTAATTAACTAATTAGTCAACTAAACTAATAGTCGACTAAACTGATTCCCAATCTCTAATTAAGGAGGCATCCATATATATACAGGGGGATGGGGGTTTATACAACATAACAGCGAAAAACAATAGCCAAACTGCCTAATTTGAATATTAGCACATGCGTATGTAACTATAAAATTTTAAAGTTATAATGTAGTAATTGAAATCGTATTGCTTTTTTTTTTATTTATAATATATAATATGTAGCAATAACCAATTATTTATTAATGATTTAGAAATATAAATATTTATAATTCTTATATTCAAATAATTCATTGTTTATGCCAAACATGGCGATTATAAAATAATTTGGGAAGGAAAAAAATCCAAAAAGCAAATCAAATAACCAAAAAAATATGGTATTATGGCATAGGTAACTTTACAGCTGTTATCACTTGATCTAATGATCAGATTCGAACATTTTTGTTATTATTCAATTTGTCACATCAAGAATTAAAATAAAGCCCAAAAAAATTAACAAATTATTATTATGGCGCATATATGATATCTCGTGATCTATCGATCAGAATTNAATTTGTCACATCAAGAATTAAAATAAAGCCCAAAAAAATTAACAAATTATTATTATGGCGCATATATGATATCTCGTGATCTATCGATCAGAATTGAATGATTTTAGTACCATTTGATTCATCTCAATAAGACGAGTTGAATGGTACCAGAATAATTTTATTCTAATCACTACATTACAAGCAATAAATAATTAAATTTTAAAAAGACTAAAAAAATAACTTTAATGCCCTATAAAAAATCAGTACACAGAAATGCACAAACAAATACGGTATTATATGTGAAAATACAGGTTTAGTGATTATTGTACACAAAATTAATCATCCAAAATCGTTACTACACGAAAAGTTGGAATCCATGCACCATCGTACACAATATTATATTCGTGTATTGACGTGTCTCAATCACCACAATTATTATGATTATTACAGCTAATATTTTTTAGATATCGTTTAAATTTCTATGCACTTATGTGTACATTTACTAATTTTTTTAAAGATCATATCCGATAAAAATTCTGTGCACTTATGCGTACAATTGCTATATTCTTAACAATAAAGTATCCAATAATATGCATTGGCATACAAATTATAGAGATGTAAAGCAGTTTAATGAATCTAGTTAGAACTGAGCTTTATTAAAGATTTTTAAGATTCTTAATGGTCAACTGTTGAATTATCAAACATTAATCAATAATTAAAATTCTTAATAGACAACTGCTGAATTATAATCGTTAAGATTTTTAATGATCAAATGTTGAATTATCATTCATTAAGATCAACTTCTGAATTATATCGATTAACAATTTAAAATAGATTGTTAAGATTCTTAACGATCTATAACCTAATGATTTAAAAATAGATCGTTAAGAATCTTAACAATCTATTTTAGATCATTAATCGTTAAGAATCTTAACGATCTATTTTAGATCATTAATTGTTAAGAATCTTAATGATCTATTTTTAAATCATTAAGTTAATGATCTAAAATAGATCATTAAGATTCTTAACGATCTATTTTTAAATCATTAATGATTTAAAATAGATCATTAAGATTCTTAACGGTCTAAAATAGGTAAGATTCTTAATGATCTAAGAGATAGATCGTTAAGAATCTTAACGATCTATTTTATTAAGATTCTTAATATCCAAAATACTGTAGATATTAAGAAGAATCTTAACAGGTCTAAAATAGATCGTTAAGATTTTTAACAACCTAATTTAGATGTTAAGATCATTAAGGTTTTTAACAATCTAATTTAGATTGTTAAGATTCTTAACAATCTATCTCTTAGACCGTTAAGTTTCTTAATGATCGAACTGCTGAATTATAATCATTAAAATTCTTAACGATCAACTACTGAATTATAATCATTAAGGTTTTTAACGATCAACTGCTAAATTATAATCATTAAGATTCTTAACTAAATTATAAATAATATATTATTTTATATTAATAAATTCCAATAATATTGGAATTTAAACTTTATTAAACAAATTTAAATATATAGTCAAACCTCCCTAAGTGCACCCTCCCTAAGTGCACACCCTCCTTAAGTGCACACTTTAGCCTGGTCCCAAGCTTGGGACTTAATGATAAGTGCACACCCTCCAACCTCTGCATGTGCATAGATTTTGTAGTTCCAGACTTATATATGCACCTCCATAAATGCACGCATGTGTGATTTTTAACCAATTAAAATACTGGATGATTACATGATTTTAATATTATTTTATCATATCTGCGGATTTTTGGAATTTATTATTAAAAATTTCAAAAATCTTTAACAGCAAATAACTTTTGTTCCACTGGTCTGTTTTGATGAAACAACTACCAAAATGTTCACATTGATGAGACGATTCTAATTAACCCAAAATCGTTAAAATCCAGTTACTGGTTCCAGAGATCGTTAACGATTTGTGTCACTTCAAGTATTTAAGAATTGAAAAAAACCAATCTTTAAATATCTGAGGACACAAATCATTTGTGTCACTTCAAGTATTTAATGATTGAAAAAAACCAATCTTTAAATATCTAAGGACACAAATCGTTAACGATCTCTTGTTCTGGTAATTGGATTTTAGTGATTTTGGGTTCGTTAGAACCGTCTCATCAATGTGAACATTTTGGTAGTTGTTTCATAAAAAACGGTTCAGTAGAACAAAAGTTATTCGCTGTTAAATATTTTTGGAATTTTTTTTATATATTTCTATAAATGCACACCCTTTATAAATGCACACTCATGCCCGGTCCTAACAGCGTGCACTTAGGGAGGTCTGACTGTATCTTATAAATACAGATTACATTAAATATACGTATTATACAATATAAATTTATTTGAAAATTACAGTACTAGCTACAATATAATAATTAATAGTAATTTTGTAAATTTTTCTTTTTTCTTTTAAGAGTTGATGCTCCCAATCGTTGGATTTTTTTGAATGCATTAGGATGAGAATTTCCAGGACCGTAAATACCATGATGGGTTTGAGGATTTCCAGGACCATAAATACCAGGGTAGTAGTATTAATTAAAGATCTGATAATGATGCACGGGTTTGAAAATCAGGATTCGTCTAAAAAAAATGCATGCTTAAGAAAATTAATATATAAAAAAAATAATAAAAACTTATTATTTACATTACCGGATCATTAATATCTTTATCGCTTAGTTCAAAAGTTTGTACATTTAAATCAATCTAAGAATAAATATTAAATTAGTATTTATATAATGCTAAAAAAAAATTGTATATTACCGGATCATCATTATCTTGGCTATTCAGTTCAATAGATTGTACACTTGGGCTAGTCTAAAAAACAAATATTTAACTAATGTAACAATTATTAATACTAATTAAAAATTATCAAAATTTAAATTTAAGTTATTTTTTTTATTTGCTATTCAGAAGGATGTAAATAAATTCTAACAGAACTTTCGCTTTTATGTTCAGTAATCGACATAATTAAGCTCAAGTGATTTATTTGCTATAAAGAAAAAGAAAAATAAATCTGTTACTAAATGTTTAGCATCCAATAACAGTGCATCTGGCTTTGAATTTAATGCGTGGTTCAGGTTAGCACATTAAATTCAAAGCCAGTTGCTTTTTTAATTATCAAGAAAAATGATTACCCTGTGATCCTTGGATCTTTCGCCTGCCAAATAAAACCGTAAAATTTTGACATAACAAACCTGCATCCCAGGTTATTAGCTTGAATTTCAAGATCGGAATTGTTTTAGTATATTTAGACACACATTATAACGAATTTCACGAGCCACGAAGTTATACCCTTACGAATCAATAAAGTGTTGAAGAAGAAAATATGTACACAGTTGCTCGATATAATGGTCTCTCGATATAACAGATACTAAGTAAAATCTTGATATAATGGATCAAGATTCTAATCCATATCTTAATAAATACTGCTTGATATAATGGATTTACTAATAAAACTCATGATAAAGCGGATTTTAAAAAATTCTTTACTATGTGCCCGAGGTACTATATTATATCAAGAGCCACTATGTATTACGAGATGATAAAGATTGATTCGAATATAATGAATAAATAAAAATGATGTAACAATAAAGATTTATTTTTATAAATATCAATGAAAAAGATCAATGTGATTATTAATAATTATTACTATTGTCATTAATAAAATGTATTTATTACATTGCTCATGTTTGCATCACGAATTACATGGGTCATTTCATGATCGGTGAAAATTGAGAAATAAACTTGTCAATTTAAAATTGACATAAATTCAGAAATTGCATGGAAAATTCTCGTTTCATTATATAATATTACATATATAAGTATGTGCTATCTTAACATGACCATTAACATGTGAAACCATACGTCTAATCAAATGCAAGTTTTTGTCGACACTGTTCTATATGGCGGTTAACCATACACTTCGTTATGCAAGTATAACTATGTTCTTGGTATATTGCATTGCAAGTTTTTAAAAAAGTAACGAGAATTCAATCTAGTGCGGATTTAAATTCAATTGTTAAAATGAAATCTGAATTTATTTTAAAAATCATATTATTGATCAATTCAACAATAATGATAGCAAAAATAAATGCAAATAGATACGAACATATGCTCTACGACAAAATATTCAATTACCTAAGAACAAAATTATTTTATCATTTCAGAAATTTTATTGCCAATTATTTTATATTTGATCAGTTACCTGTTTTACTTGGGTAATGGGATCTTTTTACCCAGTTACACAGCCTACCCACGGGTAACCCAGGTAACCCAGATATGGTGGGTCCATTCCTTAATATTTAGATATTTTAAGCTAATTGGAAAGAGTTTTAAAAAAGTAGAAAGCTTATATTTTACCTCTCTCAAAAAGCGCTTTCACATTTGTATTACGAGTTTGAATATTCGAAACAAGATTTAGTCTTTCTTGGCAAGAATCACTGTCCGTTTTTAGCATATAAAAGGAAGTGGTGGTATTATGAACTTGAAAGCGTTTTGTATAGTAGGCTATTAATCTCTATTCTTGATTTCTATTCTTGATCTCTATTCTTGATCTTTATTCTTGATCTCTATTCTTGATTTAGATCTTGATTCTTGATCTTGATCCTTAGTGCTCCATTTTCACTTCGCTATGAACAACAGTCATATTTATATTAAAACCATTTGAGGCGCAAATCGAATGCTAACCTTTTTTATGTATTTTGTATTTACTTGTACTACTGTATATTATAAAAAAATTTTTTTCTAATAGTACTGTACATACGTATTGGATTTAAAGTTTTTGTAATCCATTTTTTAAGAAATTTAAACCATTATAGTAAAGATTCGATACAGTAAAGAATTTTGAATTCCAATAAACTTCAACTTGATATGGTGAAGTTCATACAGTATCCTATCAATATAAGCTATAGTGAGGACTTCATTATAACGAGAATGAGCTGTAAGTGATTTTCTAATTGATTTACAGAAAATTAATTGGGTAGCAGTGATCTAATAAATAGGAGCCATATAAGTAGTGATACAAAACGGCTATGCAAAGTCATAGGCAGATTAGCTTAACTAAGCTATGGTTCAGCTTGTGTTATGTAGAGCCAATTTAGATCTATGAGCCGATTACATTATATGCCGTAACTATCCCTTAGATTGTAGTAGAACACAAACAAATTTGCCTGCATTTTTGCACTTTTTTAGCTCTGATTTACTTTTTTAAAATACTAAAATAATTAAATAAAACTTTATACAATTATATTTGAAAATAAGGATTACTTTTTTGCAAAATTAGTTTTTATATTATAAGAAAATAAATTATAGTTACATATAAGCTGAAAATAGATAATTTTAAGAAAAAATTTTTTTAAAAAATTTATTACAATTTTTCTGTGATCTTATTTAGTTTTAGTTTTAGAACTATAGTTCTTAAGACAATATTGTAGTTTATATAAAGGATGACAACTTTCATTATTGCAACTTTAATGATTTACTTGTAAAAATTAAGACTTGTATTAGAAGTAAAGATTTTTTTTATAGACGGGAACATATAAAATTTGAAAAAATCTAAAGAAAAATTTTAATAGTAAAAATGCCAATACAAGAACTTTAAACATTTATTATATTAAAGTTTTCTAATGATTTTAAAAAAATTTTATAACAAAGTTACTAAAACAAAACTTAAAAAATATTTTTTACTTAGAAAAGATATAGCTAAAATCAATATTTAAAATTTTATTAAAAATTTTAAAATACGCAGGCAAATTTGCTTGTGTTACAATCTAAGGGATAGCTAATTACTATTATAAACTTTCGTATTAATAATAAACTTTCGTATTAATAATAAACTTTCGTATTAATAATAAACTTTCGTATTAATTATAAACTTTCATATTTATAATATTTATACTCATACAGGAGGGTCCCCAAAATTCTGGGTCGGGATACCTCGGAGTACATTGGCATTATTGTCAGCTGGATCGAAATTTAGTAAGCTATTTTTATGAATATTTGGTTCCTTTCAAAATAGATCTTAACTTTAATATTAATTCTCAAAACTCATCAGGGCTCTTTGCAGCATGTACACCTTTCTGAAAAATGTGTACAAGCTCTTATTTGTATTGGCTCATGGTTGGAACACAGCATTAAGTTTCGAAACTAAATATTATGTTTTTATACTATTGCTGCTTTGCACATTTGCAAATTATTAATTACTGGAATATCTTTACACATATTAACACTAATATACAGGTACAATCTCTGTGATTTTTAAATTTATAATATGGAAAATTCTATGCACCACCCCGGGTGGGATCTACGTTTTTTTACTACCCCTACCAGATCGGCCAATCAAAATTTTTTTTTCTAAATTAGATTGTTTTGTTTATATAAATATTTTACTGTTATTTTATTTTTCTTTTATTTTCGTCGTTGGTTTGTCCATTTGGTGTCGACCATTTCGGTATGTTGGTGTTTTGCATTCATGCTTTTCTTTTTGCATTTATGCTTCCTTGCTTTTCATGTTTGTGCTTCTTGCCTCTTTGCGTTTGTGCTTTCTTGCTTCCTTGCGATTATGCTTTCTTGCTTTTTTGCGTTTGTGCTTCTTTGCTTTTTCGTGTTCATACTACTTTGCCATTTGCGTTCTTGCTTTTTTGCGTTCGTGCTTCCTTGCTTTTTTGCATTCATGCTTTCTTGCTCTTTTGCGTTCGTGCTTTTTTGCTCTTTTGCGTTCATGCTTCTTTGTTTTTTGCGTTCGTGCTTTTTTTCTTTTTGCGTTCGTGTTTTCTTTCTTTTTGCGTTCAAATTAGCACACTAACTCTTTTTATTTCAGGTTTCTAGGTTTCTTTCCTGTTGCTCTCGGCTTTTGTGGTTGAATCTCTGGAGTGGATTCGGTTCGGTTCTCGGTGTACTCTTGGCATTTTTTCCTACCTGTATCTTTTTTTTTGATATAATTAGCGTACTAACTCTTTTTTTTTCAGGTTTCTAGGTTTCTTTCCCGTTGCTTTTAGCGTTTGTGGTGGAATGGACTTTGGTTTCGCTTCCCGGTGTGTTTTGGGTTTTTTTCTATAAATATTCTTTTTTTATTTTATTACCATAATAACATCTTTTTTCCTTTTCTTTTTAGGTTTCTTTCTCATTGCTTTCAGCGTCTGTGGTGTGAATCTTTGGAATGGACCTTCGGTTTGTACACTTGGCGTTTTTTCTCACGTGTATTCTTTTTTTTTTTTTGTTTAGCACACTAACTCTTTTTCTTTTAGGTTTCTAGGTTTCTTCCCTGTTGCTTTCGGCGTTTGTGGTTGATTCACTTGAATGGACCTTCGGTTCGCTTCCCGATGTGTCCTTGGCATTTTTTGCCCACGTGTATCCTTTTTTTTTGATGTAAATAGAGCACTAACTCTTTTTAATTCGTCGTTTTTCAGTGGGTTCGTCCAGTAGGTTCTTCGTCATCTTTTTGCGGGTTCTTTCGTCGTTTTCCAGTGGTTCTTCCAAGAATTTTTCGTCGTTTTTGCCTTCTGTTTCCCGTTTCTTTCGCCGCCCTTGTTGCAGTGGATTTGGGGGTTTTGTCACTTCGTTATGCAACGACGCTCATTACGCAACGATGTTCGTCAAACTTTTTTTTTATACACGAAGATTTTTTTCTTTTTTTTTGTTACGCAAAGTTTATTTTTTCTTTTTTTTTTGTTACGTGAAATTTTTTTTTATGTCACGTTTTTTTTAAATAAAAAAATTGTATTTTTAATGATAAAAAATTGTATTCTTAATAATAAAAATTGTATTTTTAATAATAAAAATCGTATTTTTAATGATAAAAAAATTGTATTTTTAGTGAGATTTGATTGGATGATCACTGGGGTGGCAAAAATAATTTACCACCCGGGGTGGCACATAGATAACTCCTTATAATATAATCAATTTATGGTTCAGGTTTTAACTAATTTATTCATAATTCACTATTAATTTTTTTTAAGTATTAATTTATATCGATATTAAAAAACCTTCGATTGAGTAAGTATAATGTTTGAAAATAATCTATCTATCTAATAAATTGTTGGACCTCCATAAGTGCGTGCACGTTCTTGGGACCAAACTCTAACAAAGTGCACTTAAAGATCAATAAGAGAAAGTGCATTTGTAAAGATCATATGTATATATATATATTTGAGCCAGGATTTGTGTGATTTATTTTGTTACAAGCAACTATAGCCTTCTATATAGTACTTGCAACACAGCACACAGCGACAGGGATCTTGTAAGAGTCAGAGAAGATATGAAGCAGTGTGGAAGTGGAATATTACTTCACTAGAGCGGTTCAGTTTATATTTACTAATTAACAAAAGTATATTTATTTGGCAAAGATATATTTTATTTATTTAAATAATATTATGCAAGAGATAGAATTATGTTTAGGTGATAGAGGAAAGAGGAGGGGAATCTGAGTCTAAGCTAAAAAAGCTAATGTGTAGAAGGTCAAAAAGCTAGGGTTTATATATCTTTCAAGTGAGTAATAAAATAATATAATAATACAATAATAATATAAAGATAATAATAAAACTGCAAAAACTGTAAACTGTAAAACTATAAAACTGTAAAACTGTAAAACTGTAAAACTATAAAACTGTAAAACTGTAAAACTGTAAAACTGTAAAACTATAAAACTGTAAAACTGTAAAACTGTAAAACTGTAAAACTGTAAAACTGTAAAACTGTAAAAACTCTACTTTACTCTGTATCTAACAAGAAACCTACTCTATAACATTTCCGTCCCCTTTAAGAACGAACTCCGTGAGTTCCTGAATCTAATAACTTTTCAAACTTATTAGCTGTCAACCGAATCAAGTTGTTTAATGAAATATATTGTGTTCGATAAAGCAGGGAGGGGTCTCAGTGTTGGAAAAGTTGATATGTCTGTTTTGCCCCTTTCCCTAAATTATAGGCTCTTCTTTTTCCAAGAGAGACTTTGAAAAGGTTCTTCATTTCTTTAAGGACTTTGGAATTATCTTGAAATTCTTTTAAAAGTTGTCCCAAGTAATAACAAGTTTCGAGAGTTCTAATTTGTTGTTCTCTCTGGCTTCTACGAATCTCCTGGCTAAATTGATTTTTAATTTCGATAGCTTGGTCTTTACAAGTGAAAGTTAAAAGAGGTTCTGTTCGAAAAGGAGTACTTGATTGCTCTTCATTTAAGTCTTGTATCATTACAGCCAGTGTAACCTTTGGTCTTGAGTCTGGGTCAACATTGCAGTTTCTGGTTCAAGTGTGAAAGTTTCTTCATCTATGTCTGGTTCAAGTTCTGTCTCTTCAGGGTAATCTTGGTTTTGTTCTATATTTTCTGTAGGAAACTGTAATGAAAGTAAAGTTTCAGCTCCATTAGTTACTGTAACATAACTTCCTGTAATACCAAGACCATTATGTTGTGCTAGGGGGTCTTGATTCCATTGTCTAACAAATTCTATGAGCGCAGTTAAGGTTTGGGGTTGAAGTGTAAGGGTTTCCATTTAAATTATTAAAGTTCTGTTTCTGGAAGAAAAAGGAAAAAAAGGAGAAATGTTTTTGAAAATTTTAATTTTAGAACAAAGGTGGCTAATCTAATAAAAATATGGTTGTACATGTTAAACTAAAGATAAATAAAAATAAAACTATCATCGTTTCGCAACGTCTATCATGTAATTACAAATTCGGGACATTGATCACATGACCAAAATCTTCTTGTAGATCAAAAGTAAAATGCCGTCAAGACGATTTGCGAGTTCTGGAGGTGTTTTCGTACTAAGATAAGCTTAGTAGAAAAGATGCGGAATCTTTCGTTAGGTATACAGTCAAAATTTAAGCTCAAACGGATCGGTATTGATCGACTTTACTTAGTGGTAAACGTTCTACAGAATTAAAAATTCGATTTTCTATGTTTATAAATTCTAAAGAATTGTTTGTTATACACAATATTTGAGGCTGTGTTTCCATCCGTTTTAAAAATTTCTTCCTAGAAATTCTAAATGACAATTATAGGTTGCCAATTCTGTTTCTCAAAGTATCTGACAAGACGATCACTATTATAATATTGCTTTAATATCTTTCCATCTATTGTACACAGTTTATAGGCACCATTATTTAATTTTTCTTTAATAATAAATGGTCCTATTCTTTTCTCTTCAAACTTTGCAGAGCGAGAGGCTTCAATGTCTTTTCTTTGTACCCAAACTTTATTTCCAATTTCAAATTCTTCTGTCTGTATCTTGGAGTCAAATCTAACTTTCTGTTTCTTTTGGGATTTAATTGTATTTTCTCTGGCAGTATTATGTTGGTATGGTAATTCTTCTATTAATTCAAAGGCTCTTTGTAATATACTGTTTTCTAACAATATTTCTTCATATGAGTCGGCTGGGTCTATAGGGATAACAGTTTCAATGGGTAGGATAGCTTGTCTACCATATACTAAGTGGAAAGGGGTATATCCAGTGGTTGCATGTCTTTTGGTTCTGTATGCAAACAATACAGCAGATATGTTTAGGTCCCAATCTTCAATATTTTCTGTAACTTTTGCAAGAGAATTGCAAAGTGTTCTATTTAATCTTTCAACCATTCCATTGGTCTGGGGGTGATAAGGTGAGGAGAATATGTGTTTTATCAAAAACTTTTCACACAATATTCTAACAACTTCACTAGTGAAATTCTTTCCATTATCAGAAAGAATAATCTTGGGGACTCCATGTCTACAAACAATTTCTTCAAAAATGAATTTTGCTAGAGTTTCTGCACCTGCATCTGGTACAGCTTTAGCTTCAGGCCAGCGAGTAAGGTAATCAGTTGCGACAATAATATAATGGTTGTTGCGAGCGGTTATTGGTAGAGGTCCTACTAGATCTATGCCTATTCGTTCAAAGGCTCTTCCAACTTGAATAGGGTGGAGAGGTTCTTTTCTTTTGCTTTTGCCTCGTTTTTGGCAAACTTCGCATGAGCGAACATAATTTTGAACATCCTTGTACATTTGATCCCAATAGTAACGCTCAGTTATTTTATAATACATAGCATCTGTTCCTAAATGTCCAGCAGTAGGATGACTATGCATCATATACAGAATAGGTTCAACTTTGGTCCATTTGATTACTCTAATAGGTTTGTCTGGGTCTTTTCGATTCTTTTTATATAATAATTTGTCCTTTACTTTATAATGTCTAGATTGATTAATAATTGTCCGTTAAGTTAGAGGGGAGTGTGTCTGTTTCTAAGTACTCTATTAAATTTTGGTATTGGTCCAAATTCATATAACAGCAGTAGTAGAGGAGTGTGTCTGGGTAAGTAATCAAGAAAGAGCATCAACATTTGAATGGATTCTTCCGGGTTTATGTACAATAGTAAAATAATAGGGTTGGAGTTTCATCATCCAGCGTCCTAAACGTCCTTTTAGTTGAGAAGGTTTCTACCATTTGAGAGCAGAGTGGTCTGTAACTAGCGTGAAATGGCTTGTACCAAAATATTTATGAAAATGTTCAATGGCCCATACTATGGCAGCACATTCTAATTCAGTTGCTCCATAGTTCATTTCTTCCTTTTTTAAGCTTTTACTAGCATAGGCAATAGGGTGTTCCTTTTTATCCTCAGCTATCTGGCTTAAAGTGGCTCCGAATCCAGTATTAGAGGCATCGGTGGCTAGAATAAATTCTTGTTTATAGTCAGGATAGATAAGAATAGGGGCAGTAGTCAACCGATGTTTCAGTTCATCAAAGGCTTTTTGACATTGGTCATTCCATTCATAAGTATTGTCCTTATGTAGCAATTGGTTAAGAGGATGAGCAATAGAGGAGAAGTGTTTAATGAACCGTCGATAGTATCCAGCGAGGCCTAAGAATGAGCGTAGCTGGGTAACACTTCTTGGAGGTTGGATTTTCTGAACAGCAATTATTTTGTCTGGATCTGGAGAGATTCCATTTTCTTCTATTATATGTTCTAGGAAAGGTATGCGTTTCATCCAAAAATTACATTTTTCAATGTTTAACTTCAATCCCGCTTCACATATCCTGGTAAATACTTCTTTTAAATGTTTAATATGGTCATCAAATGTTCGTGAGAAGACATTGGTATCATCCAGGTATACTACCACATATTTGTAAGCTATGCCTTTATAAACTTTATTCATAAGGCGTTGAAAGGTGGCAGGGGCATTACACAATCCAAAGGGCATGACGTTAAACTCGTATATTCTATATCTAGTGATGAAAGCAGTTTTCTCTCTATCTTCTGGGTGTACTTTTACTTGCCAGTATCCAATCATGAGGTCAAGAGTAGAAAAATAGGTAGCTCCAGCAAGTGAGTCAAGCATTTCATCTATTCGGGGTAAAGGGTATTGGTCCTTTTTGGTAACAGCATTGAGTTTTCTATAATCTACGCAAAATCTTTTCTTTCCATTTTTCTTTGTTACCAATACAACGAGAGAGGCCCAAGGGCTAGAGGACTCTTTAATTAACTTGTTATCTAGCATTCGTTGTACCTCTTCATTAATAAATGTTTGTTCAGTTAGAGGTACCATATATGGTCGAGAACTGACAGGAGGTACATCGTCAGTAAAAATTCTATGGGTCACTAAGTCAGTTTTTCCCAGTTGGGTCATATCCTTTGCAAAGAGGGCTCCTTGGTGAGTAGTTAAGGGTCCTACTTTTGGTTTGATTTCCTGAGTCACGGTGTAAATTTCTCGAATAATTCTGGGTCTAGAATTGTCTGTATCTTTGAGTAGTTTTTGATCTTGCTCAGGATAACTCAAAAATTTTGAGCATCACCATTATTAAAATTGGAGACAGGGGTAGCAGAGGAAGAGGATTCATTGTACAAATCCCTTAATCAATGATGGAAGTTTTCGAAATAATTCACCCGAGCTTGTAATTCCTTTATGGTCTGGTCCTGGTGTTCAAAAGTTTTAGCTTGTTCCTGTAGCAGAGCAATGATTTGGGCCTGTTGCCTAATCTGTTCCTGAAGGAGAGGAACTAGGTCTGTGGATTCTAAAGTTGTTGACACAGTTTTTATTGGTGCAACGATAGGTGATTCTGGTATTGGAGAGGTTGAAGGAGATAGAACTTCTGGGTCTGGAGGAGGGTGAAGTGCTTTATAACATTCCTCACAATAGGAGTCAAATTGTTCTAACTCAGTGTTCTTTTTGGCCATAATACATTCCTTACAGAGTCCAACAGTTCCTTGGAAATTTCTTTGCAAGTTTTTCTTTGATCAAAATCTGGATGACTAGTATCAAAGGATTCCTCTAAGATCCTTTGTAGAGTTTCTTCCTCAGTTTTGCTCAATTGGACTTGGGAGGCTCTCATGATAACATTGACTTCGTTATAGGTATAGTCTTGGTTAAATAGGTCAGCGGCCTGAGGCTCCAGAGCATGAGCGAGGTCTTCATTACTTTCTCCAATCTGTATCTGGGCGAGTCGATAAATTCGACTTTGGTTAAGGTCATATATATGTCCTGCATTTCTGATGAATTCAGTATAATGGCGTACTCGAGTCCACAAGTTGTAGTTGTGGTTCCATTCTACATCTTTTGCAGCTTTATAAGCATACAAGCATTCAAGATTACAGAATCGGGTATCTTCTCGAATAGAATCAAGTTTGATCATTTTTGATCTAATTTGTTGCTCTCTACAGAGCTTACATTCTGTTAGTGTTCCTCGGCCTTCACCGTTTGTAAAAAACTCTATACTTTGTGGATCTTCTGGATCTAGGTCTCAGTGGAAGTCAATCCAACATTCTTTGCAAATTAAGGTTTGTTCAAAAGGCCTGATTTCTTCTGGCCTTTTGGGTACCTTGCATTTACAACAATGGTTAACTCTAAAAGGGGAAAAGTGGGGTAGCTGATTGGCATTTACTTCCTGAGGATGGCAACCACATTGATATTGTTGGTTTTCCAAGATCTGGGTCGATTGGGGACAGTTGGCACTAATGTGTCCATACTGTTTGCATTGATAACATAGGTTATCAGGACAGTCCTTATACAGATGTCCGGGTTGAGAGCAGGTTTTGCAAACATTTCGTTTAGGGGCTTGTTTAGGCCAATGTGCAGCTAAGTGTCCATAGCGACGACATCGGTAACATTCATTGTTTGGACAGTCAGCATAAAGGTGGTTGTAGGAGTAACAGCGTCCACATTTTTGTTTAGTGAATGAGGCGCTGGGTCTGTATCTGTGGGTAACGGTTGTCCAATTATCTGGTTCAATTTCTATCACATAAGCTTCTTTTGGACAGAGGTATTTCTGTTCAAACTTTTCTAGTTTTTTTTCATTAGTAATGGTTAGTTGGGCAGGTAAAGGTTGGTCGTGTTCATAAGTAGTGGGCACATGGATTTTCTTTTTGTTCCATCTGAGAGTGTAAGCCTTATTTTTCCAACTGTAGGTGGCATCTACCTTTTGTGACCAGTCATTTCCTAAAAGTAATGAATAAGAGGTAGCATTCATCACTTCAACATCCATGGGAATGGTGGTTCCTTCAATTTCAATTGGTAGGTTTTTAATTATACCTAGGGGTCGAACAGAGGGTCTAGTAGCTGAGACAATTAGGCTAGAATAGGGTGCTTCTATTTTCAATCCAAGTTCTTTTACAACTTGGCTAGAAATCATACTAACAGCAGCACCACTGTCAATTACAGCATGATAAGGTTTTCTATTCAGTTTGATATTGCATTTGACAGGAGTGGTATAGGTAGGTGTCTGAATCTGGGTAGTTTTAGGATTTTCAACTAAATAATTGGTGACAGCAATCTGAATAGAGTCATTAACTAAAAAGGCTTCGAATTGTTCGTAGGTATAGTCATTAACAGTGTCAAGAGTGTAAACATCACGAGGATAGGGAGTAGATGATCGATTGCGTGATCTGGATCGATCAGAAGAGTGGGGTTCTGGTTATTTCTGTATCTATCACGGGACTGGCTTCGGCTCCTGGATCGGTCATATCCAGAGCGGTTATAATTTCTATCCCTGGATTGGCTTCTGTTTCTGGATCTGGATCTATCATAAGATCAGTTATTCCTAGAGGAATAATTACTGCTTCTGCCTCGGGATTGGTATCCCTGGTAGTCTTTCCTGTTGTCCTGGTATCGAGTATAGCAATTCCGGATGAAATGTCCTTTTTGTCCATAGTAATAGCAGGTGGCATTTCTAGCATTGGATTGGGGTCGGTCCTTGCTTTGGTCAGTGTAGTAGGCAGGAGTAACAGTAGGAGGAGCAGCTTGTTTCTTAGCAAGATTTATACTGAGCTTAGCAATTTGTTCAGTAAGGCGCTCGATAGCTTGGTTGGTATCATTAGTATTATGTGCAGAGGCCATTATTCGACCAGTTTCCCATTTTCTGGCTTCAGTAATAGCATCATCCAATTCAGCAGGTTCGGCAGCTTGGACATTCATGGCGTATTCAGGTCGTAGTTCCTGAATAAAGAACTGAATCATAACGGGTTCAGGGAAAGTACCAGTGGGGTCCACTTGTCCTTTAAGGCGTTTAAAGCGGCTAATATAGGTATCAATTGTATCTGCACTTTGTTTAATTTCGAATAATTGTTTTTGCCAGGTTGCTTTTTGTTTAGTGGTACTAAACTTTTCTCTAAAGAGATGGAAGAAACTATAGACATGTTCACTATCAACTTCTCGGTCATGTTGACGATGCCAAAAATGAGTAGGGGCATGTTCAAGACTTGCAAGCCATTCTTGAGCATTATCCTTCATGTAAGCACAGGCGAGTTCTAATTGTCGAGCAGGACTCCAGTGGTTAGCCTTAGCAGCTCTTTCAAATTCTTCTAGCCATGTTACAGGGTCTTGGGTTCTGTCACCTCGATAGAAGTCAATTTTAAGAAGTGATTTTTCACCACCTCGTCCAAGGGCATTGGCGAGAATAGTCATTGCTTCAGCAGCGGCAGTTAAAGCTTCTTCAGTCATGTTTCTTTCAGGTTCTGGTTCTTCTATAGTTGCTTCTAATTCAGATTCTGAGTGTACTTCTTTTTCTGGTTCTTGAGCTTGATAATTTATTTCTTCTTGTATCCCTTCTAATTCTTCTAATATTCCAACTAGGTTTATTTCTTCAAAATTTTCTCTTCTTAGATTTATTTCTTCTTCAGGAAGTACTTGCTCTACAATTCCTTGGTCTGAGTAAGCTCCAATAAATTGAGGTTGGGCAAACTCTGGTTGGGGTTCAAGTGTTTGGCGTTGGCGTTGAAGAGGGAGAGTATGTAAAGGTAAAGTATTAGGTGCAAATTGGTTTTCAGGATAGAATTTGTTAACTACAGGTAATTGGGGAGCAGTTGTAGGTTGAGGTGTGCGTTGAAAATAGGTATAAGAATTAAGATTTTGAATAAGTTGAGCAACTCGATTTGGAGAAGGAGTAGTTGTGCGTGGTAGTGGGTTATTTAAAGAAATTTCACTAATAGGGGAAGTAGGTAATTGCAGTGTAGGAGGAAATTGAATATAGGTAGTATTTTCATTGTAAGGAGATAAAGTAGGAGAGTAAGAGGATTTAGCTAGGTTATCTAATTCTTCTGGAAATAGGTTATATATAGATCGTGGGGCAGGAGTAGGATTAAATATAAAAATATTGTTGTCGTTGTCCCGGGGGCGTAGTCTTGTGAGGGGTTATTAAAGGTATTAGTTATTCGTGCGGGTTGAATAGGAGTAGCTAGGGTAGGGCCTTCGATATATAGATCAAAAGCGTTTCCTTCAAAATTGAGAGGTAAAATAGGTCGTAAAGTGTGCCTAGTATATTCTCGAAGGAGGGCAGCAATAACTTCAGTGGGGTTAAGGTTGGGATTATTATAGCGATAGCTAAAAACAACATCTCTAGCAGCAGCTCTAGCAGCGTTATAATTGTTATATTCCTTGAGGGTATGAAAAATGGCAATAGTTTGTTGAGTATAGCTAGTGGCAGGTATGCTTGTTGGTATCAATTCCAAAAAGTGCGAAAAGCTCGAAAATAGGTGACAGGAGGATAGCAAATGGTACAAGATAGGTCTGGATTAACAATTTGTTGGATGTCTACAGCGAGAGTAGAAGAATGATTGGCGTCGTGTGCTTCAATTTGTTCTAAATGGATTTGATAAGCTCTATTCATAAAAAGGTCTAAGAAGTAGTTAGTAGACTTTATAGTTTCAAATTTAAGTTAAACAGGTTTGGGGTTTCTAATATGAGTTGTTAAAGAAAAGAAAATAAAATACTAATCTGATTCTAAATCACAAAATTTACACAAACAGGTGCTACAAAAGCAGAGGCTTCAAGTATGCCCTTCTGAACGAATCTTTTTCAATTCAACAGGAAAATACCAGTGCAACAAATGCAAGAGGCTTCAAGTATGTCCTTCTGAACGAATTTCTTTCAATTCGACAGGTAAACCAAAAAAATACTTAATTATAAGGAAGAAGAGAAAGAGGTGAGGTAACCAAAGATATATCCTTGCAGAGAAGAGAGAAGAGAGGTCCTAGTGTTCCGGCTGTTTTAAATGATTTCTGCCAGAAGGCACCAAAATGTTACAAGCAACTATAGCCTTTTATATAGTACTTGCAACACAGCACATAGCAACAGGGATCTTGTAAGGGTCAGAGAAGATATGAAGCAGTGTGGAAGTAGAATATTACTTCACTAGAGCAGTTCAGTTTATATTTACTAATTAACAAGAGTATATTTATTTGGCAAAGATATATTTTATTTATTTAAATAATATTATGCAAGAGATATAATTATGTTTAGGCGTTAGAGGAAAGAGGAGGGGAATCTGAGTCTAAGCTAAAAAAGCTAATGTGTAGAAGGTCAAAAAGCTAGGGTTTATATATCTTTTAAGCGAGTAATAAAATAATATAATAATACAATAATAATATAAAGATAATAATAAAACTGTAAAAACTGTGTAAAACTGTAAAACTGTAAAACTGTAAAACTGTAAAACAACTGTAAAACTGTAAAACTGTAAAACTGTAAAACTGTAAACTGTAAAACTGTAAAACTGTAAAACTGTAAAAATGTAAAAACTTCACTTTACTCTGTATCTAACAAGAAACCTATTCTATAACAATTTATAAAGACTTTGCTCTTATATGAGTGCACTTATGGAGGTTTTACTACAATATGATTGGGCATATTTTTGCACTATTTGGACAAATTGGACATGGTCTAAATGTTCAATATAAATTAGATCCGTTTAAACATTGTCCGATAACAACACTGTATAAGACTCAATTTAAAATATATGTTGTGGATAGATTCAGATTTTTTGGTATTCTAATCATAATTTGTTTATTTGCTTTTTGTATTATGACAAATTTATGAAATTAAGCTAAAATTCTTGAATTTTAGGCGCCAAATTACATATTAATAAATCAATACCGAACCCCTGAAAATTTTTTTTGGACCTCTAATCTATACTAATAATGGGAGCAGGTCAAAATTCTGACAAACAGAATCCTGACAAAAAAATCCTGACAATACAAAACTGACAATCCCGACAACAAAGAAATCATTAAATTTATTTAAGTTAGGTTAGGGTTAGGTGAGTGCCTAGGATAGAGTTAGAGTGAGCGCCTGGGCTAGGGTTTGGTTTAGTTGATTTTATAATAAAGTTGCTCAAGGAAAGCTTTTTTTGATTGTCAGGATTTTTGATTGTCAGGATTTTTTTGTCAGGATTATGACCTGTCGGGATTTTGTTTGTTAGGATTTTGACCCAAACCCCTAATAACATGTCTAACCCAGCTTCATCGCTTTTGATGTATCACATTATACATAAAAATTTATTATATTGAATTTGTAGTCAAATTTTTGGATTTTGGGTTAATAAATTCGTCATAATGTCTTTGATCGGTCAGAGCTTATTAGATCTATGTTTTTTCAATATCGACTGTTATTTATTTGGTCTCAACTGCTATGCTGCTAGATGCTCACTACAACTGCATTCTGTGAAATGCGAACCTTGTTATAGTAAAAAAAGGTTTCATGCAGATTGTCATAACAGAAGGATACCAGTAAGGTTGCATGTCATAATAGTTTAGCCAAGTTGTAAAGTTGCAACCTTTTACCTTAAAGTTGTAATGATTTGCCGTAAAAGGTGTAATAGTCGTAATCAATATAATTGTCGTAATAGGTGTAATAGTTGTAAGGGAAGTAATAGTTGTAATGGTTGTAATGGCCGTAATAGCTAATAAGTAGTGGCTTGGTACGGTCGCACTAGTGCAAAAGCATGGTGTGGGAAATGCCATGTGAGTCTAGGAATGTTAAGTAAACTGACTACTCTAGTTTTATAGCACAATTTATATGTAACCAACCTAGTCAAACTAGCTCTGTTACATATAATTGTACTATAAAAACTAAATTATCAAACTACTTAACATCTCTATCATGTGAGAAGGTATCTTATGTAGACGAAAAAATATAGTGATTGGGTTAGTAATACGGATTGGGATCGGGTTAGTCAACTTAAAAATTTTTATATTGACTAATTAGTCGACTAAACCGATTCCAATCCCTAGTTAGCAGAGTGAAAGGTAATAATGGTAACGATGAAATGAAAATCTCATGTGTAACACGTGGTGTAGGAGATTGAATTGAGATGAATTATATCAATGTGTCGTGATTGGTATTAATAGGGATAATTAATGCAAAATTAATTAGTAATGACAGAGCCAAATGTAGTATGTATAATAGTAGTTAAAATGGATGAATGACATAAATGATGTAATGAATGTAATATAAAGGGTAAAAGGAAGGAAAGAAAATTATCTTTTGCTTAGAGAAGGAATCTCATTATGATAAAGGATACAAGTAAATGCTTCTATACCCAATTTTACTTGATACAATATCGTGAAGTTCAGATTTCACATCTAATGCATTGTTTATTGTAAGATTTTGAGGTTAATGCCATAGTAGCTATGAAATTATATATCAGCATCACTTCGTTTCTGATAAAATATATTATTATAGCACATAAAGTCTTATAGAATATAAGTAATTTTAGTAAGTAAGGCCTTTAAAAAACTTGACTTGCACCTTCAATATTTTTTTTTTTAAAAACAAACTTGGCTCGTTTATATGCACATATGTTTAAATTGATATCAGTTTTAATAATAATAAGCATATACACATACTTATCTATTTACTAAAGTTCTAAATGTCTGTTCGCTAAAGCAATCTGATTGGTCGAATTTGGGTACCGTGATCAGGATCGTCATCAGGTGATCTATTGAAATTATCATTGCATAGTAACTAAATCTATATCTATCTTCTATATATTATTAAAATTCAATTCTGACTGGTCAATTTCGGTGCTTATGTAACCAATCATATATGTAACCAAGTTCAGAAGTGATAAACATATTGTATTCTTGCACATTTAACAAAGTTCATTTACCCTAGATAGACAAGAATTGTTAATTAAACTATTAATAAAAAATAACATGTATATAAATTGTAGGTAATATAAAAGATTTATATATTCTAACACGCATATATAAAACAAGTGCTAAAATTTGATCAAATGACGCATATAATTCAATTTCAGTTGTCATTATTATTAATGAGTGCTGACTTATTAAAAAAATAATATGTATTTGTTATAAAGATAAGTTTTCGAACTTTCAATTTTACCCCTTATTATTTACCAGATTAGGCTCTATAAAATCATAAGTTATACAATACGTAATCACAATCAATAATATCACAATAAATAATAAATAAGCTTGAAAACACCTGAAGTCACATTATTCTATACACATTTCGGATTTTATCTGTGCACTTTTTTTTATTTATTTTATTTTATTTCTAAATAAATGCCTTCATACTACAGTATATATAATATCATTTATCTTTTAATACCGTCGTTATTATTCTTACATATGGGATCTTTGCTAAAAGAAAAAGAACTCCTTTTGGGACTATAATAGTCCTGAAAACAAAAATATTGTATGATGCTCATGTGATTTACGTTATCTACATTATAATCCGAAAGTTGCTAAAAATATTTAAAAAATTGGTATACTAAAATCAAGATATACTATAAATAACTAAGGGTTGAAACATTTAATCACATAAAATTTTGCTTCTGCTTAGTAGAATAATGTTAGTGTTAGGGTTTGATTTTATGTTACATGTTTGATTTGACCAGATAGTGAAAATTTTTAAGGGGTGATGCTATGATGTTTGAATGACGTTGATCTTTTCAGAATGGTATTAAAACATTTAGGTTAAACCATTAAACAAACGGATAATTTTTTTAATAAACTATAGTTGAAGTTAAAATAAGTATAAATAAGTTAGCTCTATCACTATGTCACGCAAAATCAGAAACGTAAATTATGAATAATAATATACATTATCTATCTCATTTTTTTGGCTAATTTTAGATCGTAATTTCTGATTAAACTCCTAAAAAGGACAGATTATAACTTAGATTAGTGCCAATCGTTCTCATTTTGAACTCCTAAAAAGAAAGATCAATTGTGATGCCAAGAAAAGTTTCTTACAAGATTTTAATTTAATCTATTGCTCGCTAATTTAAAAGATAGACTTGAAAGTTAACAACCTCATTTTCTCTTTGCAGCACTCAAATTATTTTTATACATTTTAAGTTTATATAGTACATTTAATTTTATTATTTCAATCTTCATCTCTAATTATTCTAATTAAAAAAGGTTACATATTACCTTTTCTTATTCATTTTATTTTTTTTATTCCAATTAACTATTTATCAATATCGTCGTTGATAATTTTACAATCATTTTGCCATGTGTTTATGACATATCAAATTCCTATGGAAATGAAACAATTTGGCACATGTATTTAAGAAATATCATAGATAAGCAGATTGTCGTCAAGAGTTAAAATTATTTAGCTGCACAAAATTTTCTATATACTGTTAGTTTAAACTAAATGGTATTAAACCCAGGTGAGTTTAAGCTAAATGGTATTAAACCCAAGTGAGTTTAAGCTAAATGGTATTAAACCCAAGTGGGTTAAACTGATAGGCGCATTGCACAGACATTTGGACGTGCCTAACTACTAGTTTTTTAATAAAACTTTATAATTTCGATATTTATATATTTTATATAAATATAATAGTAAAGCGAAGGATAAGATAATATATATAATTTAGAATATAGAGTAAGATAAAACTTTTTGATTTTTTTTTATTACGGTATTTACACTCTATTACGGCACTTGTAACCTATTACAGCACTAACAACTATTACGGCACTTACAACTATTACAGCATTTTATAGCAATATGGCACATTACAACTTTGGGCATTAGTTGTAATTAAGGTTGCAACCCAGGTTGTAATCCGTAATGTCCGTAATTATTACTTACGGCCAGCAACCTTAGATACCGGTAATACCCCGCTGTGCAGCACGTGTTGCCTGACATTACCAAAATTCGTATCGATATGTAATAGCTAAAATATGTATCGATTACAATCCCCCCTATAGATTTTTATCGATTTAGGATAATAATCAATTTTTATCTATTAAATAGTAATCGATTTTTATCGATTTAGGATAATAATCGATTTTTATCTATTAGATAGTAATCAATTTTTATCGATTTAGGATAATAATCAATTTTTATCTATTAGATAGTAATCGATTTTTATCGATTTAGGATAATAATCAATTTTTATCTATTTAGATAGTAATCGATATGTAATGGTTTTTTTAAAAAAAGATTAAAATCGATTATTTAATAATAATAAAGATTTTAATCATTTTTTTTTAATCGTATCAAATAATACCACCAATACGATCATCAAAACACACTTTAATATGATTATTACAACAAACTTATTGCTCATATTTATTAAATGAGTAGTAATACTAAATATACATTTTTTGGCAAATCGACAAGCAATTAAATTTTATTAATTACAAATAATTACAAATAAAGAAGATGAAAAATATGAATTAAAAAAATTTAATTAACAATATTTTTTACATAGTCTATTATTAATTCCAATTCATCAGCATCATAGCTTGCAATATTATCCGCACTATAAGTTCTAACTCGTTGAATTTTATCAACACCAATGTTACTAAATAAGTACAGAATATTGCGTGCCTTATGCGTTTTTTGACGCAAACTTATTCTTGAGGATGCTGATAAAAATGGTTCTATCTCCTCATATATAGCTGTTCTTGCCAATTTTTCCCTTACCCCTGTTTTTATTAATTCCTTAACTCTATTTTCGAATTTATTTGCATAGTTATACCAACTTTTAATCTCATATTGTATAACTTTTGCAGTATTAGCTGAAGCATCACTTGCAGCTTTATATAAATCTGCCAGATATTTACCAATAGATTCCGTAGGTCCTTCAGCCTCTATAACTTCCACAGGCTCCCATTCATTATTATTAGAAGTATCTGTGATTAATTCGCGAATTAATCCAGGAATTTTATACTGTTTTTTTTGTTTTTTTGTTTTTCGAAGAGGGTTCTAAATTAAAATCAAAAATTAATTATTTTAACTAACTTTATTTAAAAATGCAGCTATCCAAATATAAATATTTGTATGTTCTGGTAATTGTTCATCATCAGATTCTAGTTCTTGAGTTTGAGTAGAATTGGATGATTAAGATGCAGAGGGTTGAGCCTTTTTTTAAAAAAAAAGTAACAAAAATGTTATTTAAATATTGCCAAAGAATTATTTTTATAATTTTAAATAAAGTTGTAAACATGTAAAGTATTAACTAAAATCAAAAAAGGAAACTACAACTAGAGGTATGAACTGAAATTCAAAAACGGAAATTAATAATTGATCAATTGATATTGTTGTAGATTCCTTTTTGGATTTCAGTTCGCACCTCTAACTACAATATAAATTAATAATCAATTAATATCATATTACTTGCCTGTTTTTGGGATCGTTTTCTAGACATTTTTAATTTGTTTGCTTTGTCATATTCAGAATTTGGTTGATTTGCTTGGCCAGATTTAGAATTTTGTTGGTTTTCTTGGCCAGATTCTGAATTCAATTGGTTTGCTAGGCCAGATTCTGAATTCAATTGGTTTGCTTGGCCAGATTCTGAATTCGGTTGGTTTGCTTGGCCAGATGCTGTAACTTCGGTATTAGAAAGATAAGAAAGGCTCATGAGAGTATTTGCAGTTAAGACTTCCTGTTCATTATTCATAGAATTATCATTAGCTAACTGACAAGGACAGCATTC
>QKWP01000298.1:14208-43831 GCA_003550325.1 Gigaspora rosea | reverse complement strand
GTATTCTTCACATATTTTCTTCCAACTAGTCCTATACTTTTCCATTCCTGCTTCTAAAGCATTTAATTCTTCTTTAGTCCATTTGTTTCGACTTCTACCGCAACTATTTGACGAAGTAGTTTGTATTTCTTGATTGGTGGTCTCAAGATTTCTTCACAATTATTTGAATAATTTGACGATATAATAGTTTCTTGATTTTGTTTTGCGATTTCTTCGCATGAATGTATACTAAAACAAAATATCTATCGAAAAAAAACAAGTATATTACCGGATGTGCTATCATTATCATCATCATCAGCTCTATCATTATCAACAGCTCCATTATCATTAATACTTTCTTCAATAGTTCCTTCATCTTCGTACTGTTTATTTTCATTTTCTTCGGGGGGAACAAAATCAAAGTATTGTTGAATTTTCGTCTATATAGAAAATTTAATTAATACGAAATGCCAGCTATTTTCAAGTATTAAGTAAAATATATTTTTTATATAATATATTAAACAAAGCTTTTACGACAAAACAGGTTCATAACTAATTTTTTCTCCAAAATTAGTAGGTTTCGTCGACAAAACTCCTTCAAATGCTTTTTTGCGGTCTAAGGACAAACTGTCTTATCAATAGTCTGTTTGTGGGTATCTGTGCTAGCTCGAATACCTCCTCACGAACGCAAGCCAAAGGGTCTAACATATTAACAAAAATATACTCACCTGCTTACGGCAGCGGCTCGACGCGAACGCATAATTTTTCATTTTTATTTATCAAAAATAATTTTTTTTTTGTTCACGTATTTTATATACTCTTATGTAGGACCGATCTGTTTGTCCCAGGTACCCAGGTTACCCAGAACACATACAGGGGTTCCAAAATTCTGAGTCGAGTTACGTCAGAATGCATTGGAACTATGGTCGACTGGATCAATTTTGCCCCAAGATCATAAAAAATTTTACCAATAACAGATATGCACATATATGCATGGCTAGCTAATTGTATCACATAAAGGGTATATTTGCATTTCACTGTTTCGCTATATATATAAATACAGATAATCTATAGATAATTATCCGAACTTAAAGCAACTATCCAGATAAACTATCTGTTGAACAAAATCATTATCTGTTATCTGTATTATCCGGATAATCCGGATAAAAAATCTAACAGATCCGAACACTAATTGTGCGTGATCGTGACGTCAGTGCACTAAAATTACGATCGTTATGAATCATAACGATTGTGCATGTTAGTAGTGTTACGAATTAGGCAAAAATTCATAATCGATTAGTTAGTTAAAATCGATTAATAGTTGATTATGTTTAACTAATCAACTAATCGATTAATCGATTAATTGATTAATCGATTAATCGATTGTGCATTAAAATTATGATCGTTAAGAATCTTAACGATTGTGCATGTCAGTGCATGAAAATTATGATCGTTAAGAATCTTAACGATTGTGCATGTTAGTAGTGTTACGAATCAGGCAAAAATTCATAATCGATTAGTTAGTTAAAATCGATTAATAGTTGATTATGTTTAACTAATCAACTAATCGATTAATCGATTAATTGATTAATCGATTAATCGATTGTGCATTAAAATTATGATCGTTAAGAATCTTAACGATTGTGCATGTCAGTGCATGAAAATTATGATCGTTAAGAATCTTAACGATTGTGCATGTTAGTAGTGTTACGAATCAGGCAAAAATTCATAATCGATTAGTTAGTTAAAATCGATTAATAGTTGATTATGTTTAACTAATCAACTAATCGATTAATCGATTAATTGATTAATCGATTAATCGATTGTGCATTAAAATTATGATCGTTAAGAATCTTAACGATTGTGCATGTCAGTGCATGAAAATTATGATCGTTAAGAATCTTAACGATTGTGCATGTTAGTAGTGTTACGAATCAGGCAAAAATTCATAATCGATTAGTTAGTTAAAATCGATTAATAGTTGATTATGTTTAACTAATCAACTAATCGATTAATCGATTAATTGATTAATCGATTAATCGATTGTGCATTAAAATTATGATCGTTAAGAATCTTAACGATTGTGCATGTCAGTGCATGAAAATTATGATCGTTAAGAATCTTAACGATTGTGCATGTTAGTAGTGTTACGAATCAGGCAAAAATTCATAATCGATTAGTTAGTTAAAATCGATTAATAGTTGATTATGTTTAACTAATCAACTAATCGATTAATCGATTAATTGATTAATCGATTAATCGATTGTGCATTAAAATTATGATCGTTAAGAATCTTAACGATTGTGCATGTCAGTGCATGAAAATTATGATCGTTAAGAATCTTAACGATTGTGCATGTTAGTAGTGTTACGAATCAGGCAAAAATTCATAATCGATTAGTTAGTTAAAATCAATTAATAGTTGATTATGTTTAACTAATCAATTAATCGATTAATTGATTAATTGATTAATTGATTGTGCATTAAAATTATGATCGTTAAGAATCTTAACGATTGTGCATGTCAGTGCATGAAAATTATGATCGTTAAGAATCTTAACGATTGTGCATGTTAGTAGTGTTACGAATCAGGCAAAAATTCATAATCGATTAGTTAGTTAAAATCGATTAATAGTTGATTATGTTTAACTAATCAACTAATCGATTAATCGATTAATTGATTAATCGATTAATCGATTGTGCATTAAAATTATGATCGTTAAGAATCTTAACGATTGTGCATGTCAGTGCATGAAAATTATGATCGTTAAGAATCTTAACGATTGTGCATGTTAGTAGTGTTACGAATCAGGCAAAAATTCATAATCGATTAGTTAGTTAAAATCGATTAATAGTTGATTATGTTTAACTAATCAACTAATCGATTAATCGATTAATTGATTAATCGATTAATCGATTGTGCATTAAAATTATGATCGTTAAGAATCTTAACGATTGTGCATATCAGTGCATGAAAATTATGATCGTTAAGAATCTTAACGATTGTGCATGTTAGTAGTGTTACGAATCAGGCAAAAATTCATAATCGATTAGTTAGTTAAAATCGATTAATAGTTGATTATGTTTAACTAATCAACTAATCGATTAATCGATTAATTGATTAATCGATTAATCGATTGTGCATTAAAATTATGATCGTTAAGAATCTTAACGATTGTGCATATCAGTGCATGAAAATTATGATCGTTAAGAATCTTAACGATTGTGCATGTTAGTAGTGTTACGAATCAGGCAAAAATTCATAATCGATTAGTTAGTTAAAATCGATTAATAGTTGATTATGTTTAACTAATCAACTAATCGATTAATCGATTAATTGATTAATCGATTAATCGATTGTGCATTAAAATTATGATCGTTAAGAATCTTAACGATTGTGCATATCAGTGCATGAAAATTATGATCGTTAAGAATCTTAACGATTGTGCATGTTAGTAGTGTTACGAATCAGGCAAAAATTCATAATCGATTAGTTAGTTAAAATCGATTAATAGTTGATTATGTTTAACTAATCAACTAATCGATTAATCGATTAATTGATTAATCGATTAATCGATTGTGCATTAAAATTATGATCGTTAAGAATCTTAACGATTGTGCATGTCAGTGCATGAAAATTATGATCGTTAATAATCTTAACGATTGTGATGTCAATGCACGAAAATTGATGATTGTGATGACAGTGCATTAAAATTATGATCGTTAAGAATCTTAACGATTGTGCATGTTAGTGCATTAAAATTATGATCGTTAAGAATCTTAACGATTGTGCATGTTTGTGCATGAAAATTATGATCGTTAAGAATCTTAACGATTGTGCATGTTAGTAGTGTTACGAATCAGGCAAAAATTCATAATCGATTAGTTAGTTAAAATCGATTAATAGTTGATTATGTTTAACTAATCAACTAATCAATTAATCGATCGATTAATTGATTAATCGATTAATCGATTGTGCATTAAAATTATGATCGTTAAGAATCTTAACGATTGTGCATGTCAGTGTATGAAAATTATGATCATTAAGAATCTTAACGATTGTGCATATTAGTAGTGTTATGAATCAGGCAAAAATTCATAATCGATTAGTTAGTTAAAATTGATTAATAGTTGATTATGTTTAACTAATCAACTAATCGATTAATCGATAAAATAATTATTATAATACAAAAATAGCTTTTATTTATTATACCGATTATACTGGCAGCTAAATTTTTAGAACAGCTATAACTTAATGATTTAAGAATAGGTTATTAAGAATCTTAACGATCTATTTTAGATCATTAACTTAAAGAGCTAAAAAATAGATCGTTAAGAATCTTAATGATCTAAAATAGATCGTTAAGAATTTTAATGATCTAAAATAGATCGTTAAGATTCTTAACAATCTATTTTTAGATCTTTAAGTTAATGATCGTTAAGATTTTTAACAATCTATTTTAGATTATTAAGATTCTTAGCAATCTACTATTAAGATTCTTAATGATCTATCTCTTAGATCATTAAGATTCTTAACAGTCTATTTTGAGATCAGAGCCAGATATTTATTTAAAAATCTTAACGATCTAAATAGATCATTAAGATTCTTAACGATCTAAAATAAATCTTAATAACTTAAAAATAGATCGTTAAAATTTTTAATGATCAACTACTAAATTATAATCATCAAGATTCATAACGATTAATTACTAAATTATAATCGTTAAAATTCTTAACGATCAACTACTGAATGATTAATTATTAAGATTTTTAACGATCAACTACAGAATTATAATCGTTAAAATTCTTAACGATTAACTACCATTAAGATTCTTAACGATCAACAACTAAATTTTAGATTATTAAGTCCTTAACAATCTATTTCTTAGATATTAAGATACTTAATGATCTATCTCTTAGATCATTAAGTTTCTTAACGATTATAATTTAGTAGTTGATTGCTAATCTTCAGCAAGAAATTTTAAAACCAATAAAAGAATAAACATTATATTTTAAATAATAGTCAAAATAATACTCAACTAGATATTTAACAACTTAGTTAAATAATATTAAATTATTTTTTATATATAGCTTTGCTGAACTTTGCTTAAATTATAATCATTAAGATTTTTAACAATCTACTACTAAATTATATAAGATTCTTAATGATCAACTACTAAATTATGATCGTTAAGATTCTTAACGATTAATTGCTAATTATAATCATTAAGATTCTTAACAATCAACTACTAAATTACTAATCATTAAGATTCTTAACGATCAATTACTAATTGTTAAAATTCTTAATGATCAATTACTAACCATTAAAATTCTTAATGATCAATTACTAATTATTAAGATTCTTAATGATCAATTACTAATCATTAAGATTCTTAATGATCAATTACTAATCGTTAAGATTCTTAACGATCAATTACTAATTGTTAATTAATTCAGCAATTGCATAATCGTTAAAATTCTTAATGATTAATTAATGATTAACTTAGCAATTGCTGAATTACGATTATTATTGCGCTTTGCAAAAGATGTGAACACTGCTGATTATTTTTTCGTGAGAGAATCAGAGATTTTATAGATCTTTTGAGATTTTAAGAATTAAACCGATTTCAAAGAAATATAAAGTAACCAATCGAAGATATAAAATAATAGACAATCTGGAATCTCTGTGATTTTCAACTATCATCATTATTAAAATCACATGTTCATATCTTTTTGCAAAGCGCTATAAGATTTTTAATGATTAATTAACGATTAATTTAGCGATTGCTAAATTATGATCATTGAGATTCTTAACAATTAATTCTGCAATTGCTGAATTATGATCATTAAGATTCTTAATAATTAGCAGTTGACTGTTAAAAATTTTAACGAATAAGTATTCATTAGTACTATTATATACTATGTAGATCAAAGCTATATATATTTACTTAGTAATTTAATTAATCAATAGATTATTAAGATGTTTTTATACCAGATGATAGTTCAAAGTAAATTGTTCTTAAATATTACGGCTATGAAGTTATAGAGCCATTTTTTACATTATTTATGAAAAATATATATTTTTTTCGCTATTTTAATTGGATTGCTTTGCTTATTCGGCCAGTTAAGTTTTAAATGAATCGATAAAATTTTTTCAAATAGAATGTAAATTTCGCTCTATCGATTAGTTTTTTGGAACCTAAAATCAGTCTTTTCGAAATTTCGCTTTAAAATTCTTGGTTATTAAGTCTGCACATATAATTAAACATTGGCATCTAAACATTATATAAATGCTTTTATCATAAAATCTGTGTTGTTACATAAAAAAAATTGATAATATATTTTTATACGATACTACATTAATTAAAATAGTATATCACTAATCCTATTGTTACATTGTACCCATAAAATAATCCTGTTACATATCCACCAATTTGGTTTCACCCCAAAATTAGCAAGAATTATTTGCTATTAAAATTTATTACAAAATGAATTTTTACAACAACGGTCTATTAAACTTACTTTAATCCATAATTAAATGTATAGAATATTTTAATATCTACATGTTTAATTATTAGCTAAAAGTAAATTAAAAAGGTAGTTTTTCTAAAAATTGCTTCCAAATTTACCCTTACCCATTATACAACCAATAGTTTAATGACAAATCGATCCTTCACTACCCAAAACTACCTGAACGCTTCATGATAGTGCTTTCTTTACAGCTTTTTGTAGCTGTTCTTTGAATATATCTTGCTTATTATCTCACTTAATAACAGAAGTTTGTCTAATGGTTTATCAAAAAAAAAGACCCTAAAAATTAAATTAGTGGATATGATTTAATGGGTATTGTTAAATACAGTGTATTTCATAGATTAATAGTTAAACTACATGGCCTTTGGTCACGTGATTTTACTATTAATCTATGAAATACACTGTATTCACATCCTAATATATCAACATAATGTAGCATTAGTTTTTCTATAATATATATTATTTAAACAATTAAATACTTTGTTTTGATCGAAGAAGAATCACTTAAATCAATATAAATTGATAAAATCAATTTATATCGATTGAATTTCTTAAACTGTCTTCTAAATGATTCTCTCTATTTAGTAATAGAAAAAATGTGTATTTTATTATAACATGCACATGAATGTGCATTTTATAATAACATGCGCATGAATGTGCATTTTATAATAACATGCGCATGAATGCGCATTTTATAATAACATGCGCATGAATGCACATTAATGTGTACAATTAAGAAATCATGCGCATACATGAAACCCGTTTCTATTCTTACTATATCTTTACCTTTTTTTCTTTGTTTCTTTACAATCTATATATTGCTCTACTACACTTTATTCTTTTTCTCCTTTTCTTTTGTTTATCTCTTTTCCTTAAATCCAAAGAACAGAATCCTGTCCAGGTTCTGGTGTCCTGGCTTTCCTTTTATTTTCATTATTTTTTGCTATCTTTTACTTCATTTTGTTATTTTTCATTTCTTCTTTTTCTCTTTTAATAAAATGTGTTGGTTGTGTAAGTATTGTAATCGAGAATTTTCACAATCTTTTGCTTTAACACAACATATTTCGCAAAAACATCCTTATCTCAAGGGCGAAACAGATCAATCCCTTCATGATAAGCAATTAGATGAAAGTATTTGGGATCTTCCGGATTATAGGCCTTCTGAAGATGGTTCAAATAAATTCTCTTTTGAAAAGCAAGTAGATGATAGCGTTTGGGATCTTCCAAATAATAGACCTTCAGAATATGATGCAAATAATTATAGGGTAAATTGGGCACTATTTGTTAATAATATTTAAAACAGTAATAATTGTTATATTAAATTTTTAGAATGAAATTGCCTCAGCATCACCTGTGTCTGAATTAGATTTTTCTGAATCTCCTATGGTATAAGGGAGGTATGCCTAATTTGACGCACCTAATTTTGCTAATAGCAAAACTTTACAAATTTGTATAAGAGCATACAAGTTTTTACTAAAATGGGGGTCGTTTAAAGCAGGGTGCAGTTATATGATTTTGACTTTTTAATTAAAGTTAGGGTAAAGGTTAGCGGCTGTTAGGGTTAGAAATAGTATTATAGTAAAATTGCCTTCCCGACATTTTTTGTTAATGCCCCAAGGTAGGTTTTGATACTCGTTTCTTGTATTTTTGCGTTTTTTCACTTTTTTTCTTCTTTGTTTCTTTGTCGGGCTGATCCGGGTTGATCAAAACAAACAAGTTGATTGGCACCATATCACGTGATTGCACCCTGCTTTAAACGACCCCCTAAAATGGATATATTTATTCTAAAATAGATTTTTATTTAAAAAAATTTTTTTTAAATAAAAAAAAAAACAAGTTCTTATTCGAGTAATGTAAACTCTTTAAAATCAAGATTATCAGGGGATCTCCCTAATTTGACGCACTACATTAAAGTAGGTGATTTTTATATTTTCATCTTTTTTTTAATTTGGTTCGTCGCTGTTTTTCTGCTTTAGCACGTTCTAAATCCTCCTTTTTTTCCTCTGTGCCTCCTGCTTCTGCACCTTTTCAGCTTCACGTGCCGCCCGTTTTTGGATAGCTTCCTCTTTTTTACGCTGTTTTTCGTCAGCTACTTTCTCTGCCTCTTCTTCCTCTTCTCTTAGTTGGTTTAATGAATCCTCATTTGTTAGAAGGCGGGAGAAGGACATGGGTTTTCTTTTTTTCCTTTTTGGAGGCAAAGATCCTGATTCCTCCTTATCAATCTCTAGGTCTTCAGTTTGTGAATTTTGATGCAGGGGATACTTAAGTATCAATGACAAAGGACTTGTACCAGGGTTTTTGGTAACTTCAATCTCCTCTTCTAGTTGCTTAACTTTTTCCTTTAATAAACTAATCTCTGACATTAATTCTTTTTTTGTAAAGTTAGCTTTGGTGAGGCGTGTATGACTTGGGGTCAGCTTTGGAGTTTGTAAAGACGAAGATTGCAATGAAGATGATGAAGACGAAGATTGCGATGAAGACGATGAAGACGAAGATTGCGATGAAGACGATGAAGACGATGAAGACAATGACAATGAAGTTAATAAAGTTTGCGAAGAAGACGACGATGATGACAGTGGATCAGGAATTTGTAGAAGGTTTGTACATTCTGTTGCTAATAAAGGTTCTAGACGGTCAGGGCCAATTGCACTAGGGTTGAAGGGCCAAATTCCCGTAGCCTTAAAGGCGTTGCATATTGAAGCGGGTGTATAGGTTGCAATATAAGAGTGCCCTATAACTTCAGCAAACGTGTACTTCATCATGAGCTTGCCATCATTATTAACCCGATATCTTTCACACTCTTTATCGTATGCATTTTTTAGAGCTGAAAATGGTAGTTCAGCTGGTTGTAAAACATGGGTGGTATGAGGGAGAGTGCATAAAGAAGGATATTGTTCTCATAACAAAAGTTAACACTAGTGTAATTGATGTGGCTTTTGTGACCGTCTAGAATCAACAGAACAGGACGTATTGGAGAGATAGATCTAACAAAATGCTCGATGTATTTTTGAAATAGGCTTTCCCGCATGTATCCCGTCTCAGTAAACCCCATGACAGAACCAGCAGGAGCGCCATTTAGAAGACCCGGGATTGTTCGTTTCCCTTTGAAGATGAACAATGGTGGGATGTATGTCCCAGCAGCTGATATCGTTGGGCATAATGAAATATACTCGTTAGAGTTGACGTGTAAAACCTGGTGAACCTTGCGTGCTCCTTTTCTTGCTATAACTTTTTGGATCCTAGAAGCAATGATAAATCCCGTTTCATTCTAGACAAAAAAAATAAGAAATTAAATAAAACGAAATAAAAAAAAAAAAGAAGCGAAATAAAAAAAACGAAGGAAACAAAAAAAAGACCATGTTCCAAATTCTGTCCGCATTAAGTGAATATTCATGGATAATTTTTTCAAGTTTGTTAAAATGATCATTGACGATGATAGGGTTTGCTTTTTGTGCACGAGCTTCATTTAGGGCTTGCGGGACACGAAACGAAAGCTCTGGGTGGTCCTTCATGAAACATTGCCACCATTTTTGTCCCAGACCATTTTCACCAAAAGGGTTAGGTCTTTTGTTCTGACAAACAATATCCATCATGCACTGGCTTACTTCAGTTTTTGTCAACCCGAAACCAAGTTTCTGCATGTTCAAACAGTAACCAACCAGTTGTTCTTCCTCATGGTTAGTTAGAACCTTAGCTTGATCCGGGCGGGTAAGAGGGCCATCATTTTTGATCGCACGTCTAAGGGTAGCTTCTGAAAGACTATAATCCTGTGCAACACGTCTGACGCTTGGAATCTTAGAATTATTTTGGGGTTCTTAATTGCCTTAAGGGCATTATTAATGCTATCATATCGGGTATTGTGATCACTGTACTTTGTCATAATTTTATTTTAAAAATTTCTATATTTAAAAAATTTCTATATTTATTTTTGCTTGTATTTCGGGGTGAAAAATTTATTTATTTAGAAAGCAACATTTTTACTACATTCGTATTATATAGACTAATTTGTGTACACTACACAATCGAAAACACGATCGAAAACTATTTTAATAAATTCGTGTACTAAGATCGCGCAATTGGCTGTTTTTATGAATCGTGTTTTTCTTTTTTTATTGTTAATGTTAACTTTTGCACATGTAAAATAAATTAGTGTGCCCGAAATTTAGTTATTGAATACTGTAATGGCAAATTTTCGCTGCGGTTTCAGAATGAAGAGCCGATTTTAGCATGTCACAGTTATTTCTTGCCGGAGCTCCAGGCGGGAAAATTAAAGTAGATCGGAATATCTCACTTTTTAGTGATCAGAATCATGTGATTTTGGTATCATTCGACTCGTCTTGTTGAGACGAGTCAAATGGTACCAAAATCACGTGATTCCGATTACTAGAATGTAATATATCAACAATGCGTCGAATTAGGCACTGCATTAAATTAGGCATACCTCCCTTATGAAGTAAATTGTTATAAACATTTTATAAACGTTATTTAACAATTTATATTGTTTAGAGCAAAAAAATTTCTGAATCACCTCATTTAAATATGGAAGTAGAGAATGTTTCAGTATATTCTGAGTCTTTATGGAAAATGAACTGCTCAAAATAGAATCTGTTGGAATTGACCCAGAAAATTACAATAGTGCTTTATTTGATGATGCTTATCATGACCTACAACATCCTGAAACAGTAGAATAGCCTAACGATGCTTATCAAGAATTTATGGAAATAATCAACAAGCATCAACTATCTAATTCTGCAGGCGATGCTATTATAAATTTCTTTAATAAACATTCCAATTTAGATATATCGCCACTTCCTTCAGCAACAAAGATTGGAAAGGAATTTCTGGATAGTTCTACTGTTACTTACTTGGAATTCAAAGAAGTTCCTATAACAGCAATTGAAGGTGTTAAGTATACATTTTACTATCAATCATTAATTAAGACAATAAAGTCTTTATTAATGACGATAGTATTAATAAGACTTTGGTACTTAAATTTGAAGATAAAAAAGAAATGAAAAATAATGTAAAATCTCGTATCTTCGAAGAACAATATAATTCTAACTGGTGGGAACGAGAAGAATCTATATTATTAATTGGACAACGATTACTATTAATTATCCTTTATTCTGATGCAACATCTCTAGACCATATAGGAAAATCTTCTGGACATCCCATATTTTTGTCTTTAGGTAACATTCCCAACTCACAACGAAACAAACCAGAATCTAAGGCTTTAATCGGATACCTACCAATTTTAAAGGCTAACGATTTTATAACGAAAAACCCAGAAGACCTCCAAAAATTACGAAGTGAAGTTTTTCAGAAATATTTAAAGATTTTACTCAAGCCCATTTCTGATGGTCCGGAGCTTCACTTTGTCGTTCGTAATGATATAGTCACGTTTATTCCACGAATTTCAATGATAATAGCTGATTTACAAAAAGCAAATAAGATAGCTAACGTTTATCAATTATCAAAATCAAGAAAACCTTGTTATCTGTATTTAATATCAAGAGATGATTTGAATAATATTGGCCTAACTAGTATATTATCTAGAATTCCTGATGATATGAAAAATGCAATTAATAACAATGATGAGAAATATTATTCAATTCACCCTGAAAAAAATGCATTTTGTGAAATAAGGTATAAATTAATAACTTATTATTATATAGTATTATTTAATTAAGAAATATAAAATGTTATAAATTACCAAATTTTTAGAAATTTCAATATATATAGATCCATTGTCCCTGATCGAATGCATACCTTGGATCTTGGTCTCTTTGAATATATGATAAATTTTACAAAACAGCTTTTGGCAGAACAATGCGAGAATCATGTGCTTCAATCTCTTGAGCAGCGATTAACATTAATTCCTAGATTTCATGGTCTTAAAATAATAAAAAATGCGTTGGATACAACACGCATGACAGCTGATGAATTTCGAAATTTAATGAAAATAATAATTTTTTTACTTGATGATCTATATGATAGGTTTGAAAAGCCTGGGATCAGTAATTATCGGCTATGTTAAGTATATTATAAATTTCTTCGAATGTATATTGCTACTCGAGAGGAATTGTTTACTATCGATTCTTGTAATCAGCTTTAGGTATAAACAAATATTTAGCTTTTTAAATTATTCAATTATTAACATCATTATAAACAAATACTTAACTTTTTAAATTGTTCAATTATTAACATTAATTTCATAGACATTCTTTATAGATTGGCCCAAGATTTTATTGAAATATTTTCAAAATATTCAAGAAGTGGCCTTCAACTTCCCAAACACCACTCCTGGTGTTATCATATAGTACCTGCAATTAAAGAATATGGATCAATAAATAGTATGACAACAGAAACTTATGAGACACTTCATAAGAGTTATGTTAAAAATCCATATCGCATGTCAAATAAAAAAGATTATATGAAACAAATATTAAAAACAGTAAGTCATAACTATAATTAACCTTTAATAATTATTGTTAAGTATCGATTTCTCTTCAGATTAAGCGAAGTAATTTAACTCAAAGCGAAGCATCTAAAAAATACCGAAAATCCAAGAGGTTCGGAAAACCTTTGTGGACATTAAATTTAGAAGATTTGGATCAATTCATTCAGCAAAATATAAATAACTTGGACCCATTGCAAGTCGATGGTTTTCATAATCTGCTAAATGGTCTTGATGAATTTTTTGAAGAGGAATCATCAATATATATTCACGATAACCATCGATTAGAATTTTTTTTCTTCTGCAGCATTAGAAAGCACTGATATAATTCGTGCTTCATTCAATTTTCATGGTAAGCCTATGTTTTCTAATGTTATTATTAGTGGTAAAGTTGAAGAAGAAAATGTAAATTGGTATGGCTTGGTAAGTATTGTTTTATTTAATGCTTTTGTACATAATAAATTAACTGAATAATATCGATAATAAATGATATCATATAAACCATAGCAAGCTAGAATTTTTATTTTCTAGCTTACTGTTTGTTTTTTATATTAATTGTAATTTTCTATTAAAAAGGTGCTGTTAATACTTAAGTTCTACACAGGTTTAGACAAAGATCCACTTGAATTTGCTCATGTTCACTGGTATAAAGAGGTTAGTGAATTATGGGGATGTCCAAGATTAAGGCTGGTTAAACAATATAGTTGTGTACCAATAGATAGCATAGATAGAACTGTACATATAGTTCCAAGATTTGGTAAATCGAATGAATATTTAATGAATAGTTTTATGTTCTAATTTAAAGCGTATATTTTACATGCTAAGTATCGATTTCTAACAATTAATCGATTATCAATTTATATTGTCGAATATAGATTCGATGATAATCTATTAATAGTTGCATATCAATTATTATCTATTTCCGATATATATCAATTTTTGATAAGTATCGATTTATAAGCAAAATATTAATATATATATCGTATTACTATATTCTAAACGTTATATATCAATTTGTTGCTATATATCAATAATTATCTATCTGAAATATTTGCTAATGGAAAAACAACAAGAAAAAACGAAAACTAGAAACTGGTACTTATCTGCTTATGTATGTACCAGTTCTAGTCCTTCCTGGTCCAGATCTTTACATTCTATTTTATCTTCCTCGATAAAAATAAAACCTATAAAAAAAAGCCAATTAGTGAAAAGAATGGAAAACAACAAGAAAAAAATGAAAACTAGAAACTGGTTCTTATTTGGTTACGCATGTACCAGTTCTGGCCCTTCCCCAGTTCAGATCTCCATATTCTATTTCACCTTCTCTAGTAGAAATAAAACTTATAAAAAAAAAGCCAATTAGTAAGAAGAATGGAAAACAACAAGAAAAAAACAAAAACTAGAAACTGGTACTTATCCAGTTACACATGTACCAGTTTTGGCCCTTTCTAGTCCAAACCTATACATTTCATTTCACCTTTCCTAATAAAAATAAAATAAAATAAAAGCTAATTAGTAAGAAGAACAGAAAACAACAAGAAAAAAATGAAAACTAGAAACTGGTACTTATCTGGTTATGTGCGTACCAGTTCTAGTCCTTCTCTAGTCCAGCTTTCTATATTCTAATTCACCTTCCCTGGTAGAAATAAAACTTATAAAAAAACCCCCAATTAATGAGAAGAGTGAAAAACAATAAAAAATAATAAAAGCTAGACGTATATACTAGTTTTGGCCTTTTTTGGATTCTATTTCACCTTCCCTAGTAGAAATAAAACTTATAAAAAAAAGCCAATTAATAAAAAGAATGGAAAACAACAAGAAAAAACTAAAGCTAAAAACTGATACTTATCTGGTTATACGTGTACCAGTTCTAGTCCTTCTCCAGTCCAGATCTCACATTCTATTTAACTTTCCAAGTAGAAATAAAATCTATAAAAAAAAAGCCAATTAGTAAAAAAAATGGAAAATAACAAAGCTAGAAACTGGTACTTATCCAGTTACACATAGAAGGGCCAATTTGTCACAACTAAAAAATTATCGTATTTTACCGGATGGTTACTTAAAGGAATTCAAGATCAGGATAAAAGAAATATTGAATAATAATTAGCGTCTACTCTAATATTTCTTGTGTACCAGTTCTGGCCCTTCCCCAATCTGGATCTCTATATTCTATTTTACCTTTCCCGGTAGAAATAAAACTTATAAAAAAAAAAGCTATTTAGTAAGAAGAATGGAAACAATAAAAAAAAAATGAAAACTAGAAACTGGTACTTATCCAGTTTACTCGTATACCAGTTCTGGCCATACTGGTTCAGATCTTTACATTCTATTTCATCTTCTCTGATAGAAATAAAACCTATGAATTACATTAAACTAATTAGTAAGAGCAAAAAAAGAAAATAAAAACTAAAACCTAATACTTATTTTAATCGAAATACTGTATAAAAAAAATAAAAAAAAAGATCTGAAAAAAATAATGGATTACAAATAAGGCTAAAATATCGACATGCATTGTATGCAAAACCTTAATTTGATAGTGTATCAGAAAATTTTTAGATAGATACTAATCGATATATAACAATTAATCGTTTTATATCGATTAAAAAATAATATTATATATCGATAAACTAGATAAAACTCGATATATATTTATAATCGATATATATCGTAATTAAATATAAATCGATATACATCAGCTAATCGATTATTATCGTGTACATTTGAATCGATAAATAACTATTATAAGTTATTAATCGTTATATAGCAGATAGCAGATAGTAGACCTGCTATCCGCTATATAATGATTAATAACTTATAATCGTTATTTATCGATTCAAATGTACACGATAATAATCGATTAGCTGATGTATATCGATTTATATTTAATTACGATATATATTGATTATAGATATATATCGAGTTTTATCTAGTTTATCGATATATAACGTTATTTTTTAATCGATATAAAACAATTAATTGTTATATATCGATTAGTATCTATCTAAAAAATTTCCCGATGTTAGGTCATAGGCTTTCTTTTGAATATTAAATTATCAAGATGGCTTCAATATTCATCAAGAAATGCACTATGAAAGTTAAGGTATTAATTTTTTTTAAAATGTCAATCTGCCTTATTTCTATTGACGGCAGTCCATATTATTAAGCACATAATAACTTGAATTATTATAAAAAATATGTATAATATTTAATTTCTTTATACTACACAAATAATGATTTATTATTCATCTTACCTTTTTTTTTTAATCAAATAAATGATCGTGAAAAAATAAATCACTTGTGCTTATAAGAATTTATTGCTAACAGCTAATATCAGGTATAACAATCATGGTAGTATAAATGATTATTGGTTGTTTAATTATACAACAAATTATATTAAATGATTTAAAATATGCAATTTGTGCAATGCATAATATGGTATAGGCAAGATTATAGCAGATCAGGTGAGCAGATCCGAACCCCTAGCGTCACTACTCTAAAAAATTTCGCTACTAATTCGCCAACCAATCAAATTTCAAGATTAGGTGTAATGTGAAAAAACGTGAAAAATCAACCCAAACCAAAAAATCGTTTATAAATCAACATTTTATCTATGAAACTGCTTACTGCGCACTAACAAATGTTTTCCTTATGAAATTTTGGTATTATAGAACTCTTTTTAATCTAATTTAATAGCAGACCCAAGTCCTAATTTAGCTGCAAAAATTTTTTAGCAAAATTTTTTAGGTTGGTGATCCTAGGGTCTTAGCAGATCCGTATAGTATAGGCCAAATTTTTAAATTTATACCATACCAATCAGCTATAATTCCTAACCCTAACCCTAACCCTAACCCTAATATATATTACACCAGATCAGTATCCCTTAGTTTGTACTATTTCGCAAGCAAATTTGTCTATATAATTACTATAAATATACCTCTGATCTATTTTTTAATCATTTAAAATATTTAAATAAAATTTGGTATTATAATATTTAATAACAAGGATTATATTTTTGAATTATTTAAATTTATATTATAAGACAAAAAGTTTATGTTGCTTATAAGCTGAAAATATTAAATTTTAAAGAAATTTTTTAACCAAAAAAATATTTTACAATATCTTGGCGAATTCTTTAAATATTGGTTTTAAAAATATAGTTTCTAATACAATATTGTAGTTTATATAAAGGATGCCAACTTTCATTATTTAACTTTATATGATTTACTTGTAAAAATTAAGCCTTGTATTAGAAGTAAAAATTTTTTTATAGATGGGAACATATAAAATTTGAGAAAACCTAAAGAAAAATTTCTATAGTAAAAGTTCCAAAACAAGAACTTTAAACTTTTATTACACCAAAGTTTTTTAATAATTTTAAAAAAATTTTATAATAAAGTTGAAAAAACAAAACTAATATTATATTTTTTACTTAGAAAGTATATAGCTAAAATTAATATTTAAGGTTTTATTTAAAAAATTTAAAATTTTAAAATTTTCGCAGGCAAATATGCCTGCATAACAAATTAAGGGATAGTATAGATTTAAAAATTCGATCTATACTATACAGATCTGCTCACCTATACCATACTGATCTGTGAAATACCTGGTATAGGCCAAATTATGCGCATATGGGGTGTGGTCAATTAAAACAGCCCATTTTTACAAATTTTTGAAAAATGAGTTTTTATTAGATTTATATAAATTTTGACATGATTGATATTTTTTAATTATAAATGAAAGTTGATATGCATAATAAAAAATCAAGATAATGTAAAAGAAAAATTACATGAAGCTGCGTAGAGCCAGCACATCACTAGGTTACCCGATAGTCACATGTTATCTTTAGCCAATCAAAATCGTGAAATTTGATTTATTTCGGATCAGTTCAAAAATCAAAACAAATGCTGTTTTAATTGACCACACCCTATTAGAGACCCATAAAAATTTGTATATAAATTAATACAAATTAATGCAAATTTATATTAATTATGCAAATTAAACCAAATTTATAAGAGTAAAACTTCACGTGATATTCTTAAATTTGATTGGCTACTGGTATCAAATAGTATGCAGAAACTGTTAAGATTCCAAAATTTCTGAAAGAGAAAATGAATGAACATAAAAAGGCTAGAAAGGTCAAAACAAAATTTTGGATAAATTTTTGATGATTTATGAAAAATCGCAAATTAATACAAAGTTAATTTATTATTGCAAATTAATACAAACTAGTGCGATGGGTGGCGCATTCGCGCTACCCATCTTATTTATAATAAGAGGAGGGGTTTTAAAAGGAAGATAAGATTGATGAAAAAAATATAACAGTCATCTTAATTTTTGACTTCTTGCGTAAAATGAAATTAAGCTTGTATAACTTTTGATATGAACATTATTTTATTAATTTAAAAAAATTCAATTGATCGACCCATGTTTTCAGATTCCATGTAATGCAAAATGTAAAATCAATTTTGCTTGGCCTAATTTTAAATATTAATATAATTCTATTAATTACAGTAAATTTTAAAAAAACCCCCTTGATCAACTGACATAAATTTTCAGATTCCTCAAAATAAAGATCAATTAGCATGGCCCAATATTAGATGTGCATATTTTATCAATTTACAGCAAATTTTAAAAAAAATTCTAATGACTGACCAAAGGTTTCTGTTTCCATGTAAGGTGAGACTAATTTAATTTGGTGGTTTATGTTATATTCTTTTCTCAGAAGGGAGTGCGAGAATGGAATACATATAATTTAAAATTTTTTCTCTATCAGAAATTATCAGGTACCCCTTACTTGTCTTTTTTATGTTCATTTAATTTCTCTTTGGAAAGTTTCGAACCTTGCAATTTCTAATCTTAACTCTACCCGTTATTAAGTTCTCTGGCCAAAATTACCTAAATTATGCATGTATTTCTAAAATATTTACTAATAGAAAGGGTAATATAAACTACCGAATCAAATTGGTCTCGCCTAACTGAGATAACATTGATAATATTAATACATCTAAAGTAGTGCCTAACTAAAATTTTGGCTTAATGCTTGCATGAAGATGGGGTTAATTGTGTTCAGATGCTACTTTAGATAAGGGGCTACTTTAGATGCAACAATAGTACCTTTTGTACCCGATCTCATTAATTCTACTTTCCACTCTGATTTCTGTGATAATCTTGATCGTTCGCATGATCACGTGAGTCACTTGAATTATATTTCATTTCACCTTTGCTGTTTTCAAATCATTAGATATCTCGCTATTTATTTGTACCCTTTTTACTAAGCAATGGCTCTTCAGAAACTATTGTGACACATAGTAAAATTGTACTGTAACTCGTGATGGAAATAAATAAGAATTCTAACTTGAACTATGTAATTTAACTCTAGCCTAAATTATGATTATTAAAATAGCGAACAAACATAATTCATGATAAAAATCAAAATAATTTCGATGCAAACTCAACCTTAAAATGTATTATGTATTGAGTAGGTTTGTACAGAATTTTTTTATAGAAACTATGATAAAAAAATCATGATAATTTCAACACAACTATTTTTTTTTATTGCTACGTTACCGAAATGGCATGCAAGTCTTGTATTTTATAAATTCGATAAAACTTGCTAAACCTTTAAGTACAGTACCTCCATTAACAGATCCAATAAACAAATTTGATTGGTTTGTCAGATCAAATGACCAATCAAATTCTTTGACGAATTTATTAAGTTATTTCTATAAGAGGGAGAGGGGTATAAAAAGGAGGTGATATAAACCATCGAATTAAATTGGTTTTGCCTAATGTAAAACAAAAAATTTACTTTTTGTGTTTTAATCTTTGATGAGTACATTATTCTGTTAATTTACAGCATATTGAAGCTGATTTGAAAATTAGTGGGACATGATGAATTTTGCAGTAATCATCTGAAATTTTGGTAATAAAAAAATAGTTTCGATAATATATTTTTTAGCCAGTTCAAAATATACCGTGATAACATATTGGCCAAAAATTATATTATCAAAAAACTATTGATATTACCGAAAAATAGTAATCAAAATTTAGAAGATCGTCACAAAATTCATATGTTTTACTAATTTTCAATTCACTGTAAAAAAAAAAAAAAAATAAAAATAAAAATAAAACAAAAAAAAAATCGACTGATCAAATTTTTAGATTCCATGTAATGCAAAATGAAAAATTAACCTAATTTTAAATGTGAAAATTAAAAAAAATTCAGACTGACTGACCCAAGTTTTCAGTTTCTATATAATGCAAAACGAAAAATCAACATTGTGTGGCCTAATCTTAGATGTGAACATTATTCTATTAATTTACAGTAAATTAAAAAGAAAAGGAAAGAAAGATCAACTAACTGACTTAAAAGTTTACAGATTCCATGTAATGCAAAACGAAAAATCAATTTTGCATAATCTAATTTTATATATATACGAACATTATTCTGTTGATTTAAAAAAAGAAAATATGATCTGACCAACCAATCCCTGTTTTCAGATTCTATGCAATGCAGACCAAAAAATCAACTTTGCAAACTAATCTTAGATGTGAACATTATCCTATAATTTATAGTGAATTAAAAAAAAATCTGATCGACCGACCCTAGTTTTCAGATTCCTTGTAATGCAAAATGAAAAATTAACTTTGCGTTATTCTATTAACTTATAGTAAATAAAAAAAAAAAAGAAAAAAAAGAAAAAAAATTCAACCGAACGACCCAGTTTTTAGATTTCATGTAATGCAAAACGAAAAATCAACTCTGCATGGCCTAATTTTAGATGTGAACATTATTTTATTAAATTACTGTAAAATGAAAAAATATAAAAAGAAAAAAGAAAAAAAATTTGATCGACCAACCTAAGTTTTCAGATTTCATGTAAAACGAAAAATCAACTTGCATGGCCTATATCCTCTTGAAAACAAATGCCAAATGCCAAATAAACTTCAATTCAAATTTGTAATTTATAATTTATAGATCGATTACAAATCATGAATTATATAATAAATCAAATCCTACGCACCTGTCCGATATGCCATATTGACATGTCCTAAGCTTACCCAATCAATAAAAGACCAAACCAATTAGGTGTAAATTTCTGTCGATCCAAACGTGTGTTATTTCGATTACATTTGATCATGCGGGTAATTGTAAAATTATTTATGACGATCATATTGCGACATTATACATGGATAAGAGAAATTCACATAGTGAAATTTCACATGACGATCAAGTTATCAATCGTCGTAATTTCAAAGCCAATATTGCAGTATACATCATACTACATAACATTGATATCAACACAATAGCGAGCAATCAAAAACGTTTAATAGGACAAACTCAGAATTAGTATAGACATTTTTTTCTCAGGAAAATCGCAATGTTTTATCATAATAATGCCCCCGGCGGGGTTAGACATAATTCCGGCCCACACTAACCCTAAATCTAGTGGTACCCTAACCCGACATTAAGCTTAATGCTGGTGGGCACTATCATGATAATGCACCCGGCAGGAGTTAGACATAATTCTGGCCCACCCTAACCCTAAATCTAGTGGTACTCTAACTTGGCATTAAGCTTAATACTGGTGGGCACTATCATGATAATGCCCCTGGCGAGGTTAGACATAATTCCGGCCCACACTAACCCTAAATCTAGTTGTACTCTAACTCGGCATTAAGTTTAATGCTGGGTTAGGGTACCAAAATTAAACTTGTGTAATGCTACACGACATTAGCGGCGTGTAACCAAAAATTATTTTTGCAAAAACAATGCACTGGGCCTTTGTGTAACACAAGTCACGTGTATATATGTTGTGCGTCAGATTAAAACTTGCGTCAGATTGAATCTGACGCACGTCAGATGACTATCAGCTGACCAGCATTAAATGATCGGCAACAACTGGCCTAAATTAACCTCTACCTTTACTGTAATTTTACTCTAACCCTAATCTAATTTAGGCCGGGTTTAATCTGACGCAAGAATCGATCTGACGCACGACATATATGCAGATCTTAGTGTTACAAGCCGGCTGAAGCAGCCGCGGCTAAATCGGCTTAGCCGACTAAGCCAGCTGATGCAATATGATCGGCTGGCTAATATGGCTTAAGATCACATGATTACTATAACATAATCTAGGCCAGAGTGTTTAATGCTGAGTAATTACATGTAATTTTACGTTTCAGAAAATTAAATTTTCATCACAACATACATAAAGTACAGAAGTAACAGAGTTACAATAATTCGGTCAGTATTATTGCATTATTTGATTTGAATGTACGATCCGAATTGTGTGTTCAAAATTATTTAATGAATCTTACTCAAAATTACACAAAGTTACGTAATTGACATTCCTACTTAAGGTTGCGAAAAAAAATTAAGTAAACCTCCGATAATTTCTGATAGCCATTGACAGCCATTTAGCCGATATTTTTATCGGCTGGTTAAGCCAGCCGATAAAAACCTTACGGCTTGTAACACTAGCAGATCTAAAGTAATTTTGGGTACATACGTGGAGCATCAAAAAAGTAAGTGCAGGAGTATCAAAAATAGTGTTCCTATGAACCTGAACTGAACTGAACTTAGGTCAAGTTCAGGTTCAGGTTCAGGTTCAGTATTGAACCTGAGCCTGAACATTTTTTAAAACATGTTCAGGTTCAGGTTCAGTATTGAACTTTTAGAGCTGGTTCAGGTTTAGTTCAGGTTCAGTTCATAAGTTCACGAACATGTTCAGGTTCTTCAGATGTTCATATGAACGAGTAATTCTAGGTTTGGGTCCGGGTTTGGTCTGGTCCAGACCAGACTCAAATTCTAAATTTTATTATTAAAACTTTATACTAAACTCAAACTCAATCATAAGTTTGGTCGAGCTAGTTCAAATTTTGCAAACTAGTTTGAATCTAAATAAAAATATATGTATTTTTTGATACTGAACAAGTTTATTTAGAGTGAGAATTATAAATCAGTTAGTAAAATTTAGAGTATCATAGATATTTGTATAATTTTATTAATTCGTAATTCGGGAGTAATCAGAAGATCATCATTAATGATTAGCGGGAATAATTAATATAATAAATTTATTAGTACTCAATAATCTCGAACTAAAAATTAGATTACTTAAATTTTTTATTATAAACTTAAGAATTTAGACTTTCTGGCTATTTTTTACAGTGTTCTGACCCAGGTCGGTTGATCTATAAAATAAAAAAAAAATAAAAAAAAAAAAAGCCGTTTACGCCATTTTTTTGCAATTTTTGCATTTATCGATGCAGGTGTAATGCATTTCGCATTTTTTACCATAACTATAAATACAGCATTTTTTTGCCGTAACTATAAATACAGCATTTTTTGCCATAACTATAAATACAGCATTTTTTGCCGTAACTCATTTATAGTTACGACAAGTTAGTTACTATTATACCACTTCTATTATGAATTTCAAGTTAGTTTTTTTTAAATAATGGATTTTATTTCTAAATGCTGATACTTTNATCATGATAATGCCCCTGGCGAGGTTAGACATAATTCCGGCCCACACTAACCCTAAATCTAGTTGTACTCTAACTCGGCATTAAGTTTAATGCTGGGTTAGGGTACCAAAATTAAACTTGTGTAATGCTACACGACATTAGCGGCGTGTAACCAAAAATTATTTTTGCAAAAACAATGCACTGGGCCTTTGTGTAACACAAGTCACGTGTATATATGTTGTGCGTCAGATTAAAACTTGCGTCAGATTGAATCTGACGCACGTCAGATGACTATCAGCTGACCAGCATTAAATGATCGGCAACAACTGGCCTAAATTAACCTCTACCTTTACTGTAATTTTACTCTAACCCTAATCTAATTTAGGCCGGGTTTAATCTGACGCAAGAATCGATCTGACGCACGACATATATGCAGATCTTAGTGTTACAAGCCGGCTGAAGCAGCCGCGGCTAAATCGGCTTAGCCGACTAAGCCAGCTGATGCAATATGATCGGCTGGCTAATATGGCTTAAGATCACATGATTACTATAACATAATCTAGGCCAGAGTGTTTAATGCTGAGTAATTACATGTAATTTTACGTTTCAGAAAATTAAATTTTCATCACAACATACATAAAGTACAGAAGTAACAGAGTTACAATAATTCGGTCAGTATTATTGCATTATTTGATTTGAATGTACGATCCGAATTGTGTGTTCAAAATTATTTAATGAATCTTACTCAAAATTACACAAAGTTACGTAATTGACATTCCTACTTAAGGTTGCGAAAAAAAATTAAGTAAACCTCCGATAATTTCTGATAGCCATTGACAGCCATTTAGCCGATATTTTTATCGGCTGGTTAAGCCAGCCGATAAAAACCTTACGGCTTGTAACACTAGCAGATCTAAAGTAATTTTGGGTACATACGTGGAGCATCAAAAAAGTAAGTGCAGGAGTATCAAAAATAGTGTTCCTATGAACCTGAACTGAACTGAACTTAGGTCAAGTTCAGGTTCAGGTTCAGGTTCAGTATTGAACCTGAGCCTGAACATTTTTTAAAACATGTTCAGGTTCAGGTTCAGTATTGAACTTTTAGAGCTGGTTCAGGTTTAGTTCAGGTTCAGTTCATAAGTTCACGAACATGTTCAGGTTCTTCAGATGTTCATATGAACGAGTAATTCTAGGTTTGGGTCCGGGTTTGGTCTGGTCCAGACCAGACTCAAATTCTAAATTTTATTATTAAAACTTTATACTAAACTCAAACTCAATCATAAGTTTGGTCGAGCTAGTTCAAATTTTGCAAACTAGTTTGAATCTAAATAAAAATATATGTATTTTTTGATACTGAACAAGTTTATTTAGAGTGAGAATTATAAATCAGTTAGTAAAATTTAGAGTATCATAGATATTTGTATAATTTTATTAATTCGTAATTCGGGAGTAATCAGAAGATCATCATTAATGATTAGCGGGAATAATTAATATAATAAATTTATTAGTACTCAATAATCTCGAACTAAAAATTAGATTACTTAAATTTTTTATTATAAACTTAAGAATTTAGACTTTCTGGCTATTTTTTACAGTGTTCTGACCCAGGTCGGTTGATCTATAAAATAAAAAAAAAATAAAAAAAAAAAAAGCCGTTTACGCCATTTTTTTGCAATTTTTGCATTTATCGATGCAGGTGTAATGCATTTCGCATTTTTTACCATAACTATAAATACAGCATTTTTTTGCCGTAACTATAAATACAGCATTTTTTGCCATAACTATAAATACAGCATTTTTTGCCGTAACTCATTTATAGTTACGACAAGTTAGTTACTATTATACCACTTCTATTATGAATTTCAAGTTAGTTTTTTTTAAATAATGGATTTTATTTCTAAATGCTGATACTTTTTATGAATCACTTACTTTATAAACTACTACTGTTAAACCTCAGAATTTCAAACACTTACAATTCATTTTTTTTATTTTGAAATTCGAATTATGTCAATTTATTTACTGATAGTTTAATCGTTGACATTAAAAAAAAAAATTCAAAAGATTGATGAAAATTTTGCAATAAAAGTAGACGAAGTTGTTTTTTTACCTGATTCTTAAATTGTCGCGCGATCTTACTGTTTACTTTTTGAAAACAATAATTTTATCTGATTTTATATTACAAAGCTTTGTATCTTTATTTCATGACTAACAAGTGACCTCAATTAAATATAAAATTGATTTCTCTTGGTGCTATTATTCCCCGTTTGCACTATGGTATTGATATTTGCAGCTGGTGGACTACGCGAGGTGAAAAAGAGTTGGAAAATAGAGTTTATCTTTATCCAATACATGTTGGATGGCAGACTGTTTTAGAAATAAGCAATAAAAACTTTTATACTCAAGTTTTAGAAGGCAATGAAAAACATGAACATCAACCTGGTTATCAGTGTCAAGTTGGACTAAAATCTAGTGATATTGAAGAGACACCTAGCCCTGCAATCACATCTTTATATAGATGCGTATGTCAAAATAGTCATACAAATTTTTCTGGCCCACAAGTTTTAGGTTAGGATGACCCTAATATATTAGAGCAATCACTGACTGGTATCGAATTTCGTCCATTTCTAATAAGGGTTGACAAATATAATATATATATAACTGCTTTGGGATGTCCTAATGAAGTTAATGAAATCGGGGCTGGAGTTGGTTATACTGCAATGTTTACTGGTAATCACTTGAGCAAATGTGTAATATATATTCAACGTATTGATTTCGATGGATGTCATATTGAAATTTATCAAGACGGTGTGTCAAAATATCTTTTTATTGATAAAACTCCAAATGAAGTCTGGAAGGCATCTAAAAAATTAAAAAAATTTTGTGTAACACAACTTTTTGGATTGGAACATTCGTTAACACATCAAGTTTTGTCTGAACAACGAATTCCTAAATGCGATGAAACTTATTGGCATAACAAAAATATTATGAATCATCTTTACAATAATTTTCTTCGCCGTTATACTATTTCTAGTATTCAATGGCATAAGTTTTTTATTGATTGGAAAAATAGTTCAAGTACAATAATTGAATTTCATAGTTCTTTAGCATCAATTTACCCCCACAACATATTTTTAATGATCGTGAACTTCGAGCATGGAGGGCACTACTTAAAGCAGCTGGTTGTCATGATATAACACCATTTACAGAATATAAATCGAAGGTAAATATTGATGATTCTCATAACGAATTACTTCAAGTATTTCACCAATTACCGTATTCTAATAAAAATTTTTTTGGTCAAAAAAAAAAAATAGGTTCAATTTTGGAGTCGTTCATTAAATGCATTACAAGACCAACATACTCTCGCCCAACTGCATTCTCAAGGATTACTAACATTATCACCAAATAATACAAGCGACAAATTATGGGAATGCTTTAAAAATTCGTATAATATGAATAAGAGAGGACAAGATGGACGTATTCGAGTTCTATCAATGATCGCAAATAACTTTACCTATGCTGAATTAGAAGAAAAACTTAGTGTAAGTTAGTATATTTTAAAATTGAAACATACAAAAAAAATTATAATACTAATCTGAATATTTATACTACTGTATATCAGATTTCTTCAAAGACCATATCCAATGCCCGATTACATGCTACTACTAATGGTCCAGGTTGCCCTGCATTATGTAAACCCAAAATAACTAGAGTACAATTATCAAAAGAATCGCTTAACCAATTTACGTCATTTTTGCTTAATAAGAATGTTGCGACTCCGAGTTCTTATAAAGTCGATGCAGCAACTGGTTTGCCCGTAATGTATTTAAAAGATACCAAAGAATCATTATGGCATTAGTTTTCTGAATTGTATCCAAATAGAATAAAACGAACAGCTTTCATGACTCGTTTAGAAAATAGCAAATTTGTTTATCGTGACGATCTCAGTGGACTATGCTTGATTTGTAATGAATATGGATTTGATGTTTTTAAAGATATGATTACGATTTGTGAAAAAATTGAAAAAAAGACTATACAGGTTCGCTATGTTAAAATAGTTATAAAAAATTTAAATAATATTAATTTTTAAATTTGAATTCGAATAATTAGAATGAATTAATATCTCAACTTAAAGCAATTCAACGTTATTTGAAGCGGGAATATGAAAAAGAACTGACAATAAATGCTTTAGAACATGTTTAGCACAATAATTGTATTGAACATTGTTTAAAATTTGCATTTGGAAATTGCAATGACGAACATTTAGAACATTGTGAAAAATGCAGCAAAGTTGATTTTATTTTTCAACATATTCTGAAAATTCTTCCTAATGAAAAAGAAAAAATAATTGAGAATTGTGCAAAATTACAATATTACTGGGCTCACCAAGCTAGAAAAACTTAACTTAATTCGCAGTTTAATACAGCATTACTTTGGTTAGATGAAATGGTGCTATTATTATAGCCAACTATAAAATGAAAATTTTGCCCCAATCAGCATGAGAAGTTAAATCGGATTTTTTTGGAAAAAAAGGATATACATTGCACACATTGCTAGTATATACAAAAAAATCTAATGATTCTACCTTATTAAATATTTAAGTTTTAGATCATTGGTCGGCTGATCCAATACAAGATGCATGGTTTACTGCATCTTCTTTTGATGCTTTGTTTTTTACGATGGAAAGAAAACCCCACTGGGTAGAAATTCTATCAGATAATGGTCCGCACTACCATAATAAAGAACTAATGATGATTATTAGCCAATGGTTCAAGTGGTATAATATAGAAATCAGATCGTGGATTTTTTTAGAGCCTGGTGAGGCTAAAACGACGGTGGATTCTCATCACGCACAAGTAATAATTAGTTATTTGATGCAAATTTGTCAATAAGAAAATTTTAGAAATGCAATTACCTTATAATCTTGTTATGATTAATGTTAGGGCTGATTAAAATTGCAATTAACTAAAATTCCTAAAATTATTAGATTGCACATTCTATAAAATGTCATATTCGTCTTGGATATAACATTCAAAATAGCGATGATATAGTAGATGCAATCAAAGATATAAGAGGAATGTCAGTTGCAAATATTAATCCTGGTGAACGACCAAAAAAACAAAAAAATAATATCTACCTTAGAAGGCATTACTAATTGGTCACACTTTGTTTGGCCAACAAGTAGCGAATTATCGGGTTATATTTGTGCACGCTCTTTACCCAATTTTGGTTCTTGGAATACTTTTTCGCCTATTGATATTAAAAAAACTATAAATGATCAAGAATTTACAAAACCCAATCCAAAAATCTCAAATCATACTATACCAAGTTCTGAATGGACTATTCCATTACCTAGTAACAAAGGTAAAGATCGTATAGAACATCTATAGCAAAAGCAAGAAACAGGACTATATAATATATCATCCTATTATTTGCTTTTGTTAGATTCTATATTTGCCTTGCTTCCTTTTAACCTTAGCTTTATATTTTAGAATCTGATCCAAACCGATGGTCCAAAACAGCTGTCAAAACGGAGCTAAAAAAAAGAAAAATTGTGCATGATGATAAAGAAAATAAATGTGACTTAGTAGCTCTATTATGAAAAGATATTGGAGAAAAAATACAAAGAGAAGTAAAAGGTATACATACTAATATTTATCTTGCAATTTTTATTTTTCATTCATATTACTAACAAAAAATTATATAGGAACATTATTGCAAAATATAGATAATAGTTTATCTTTAATAGATATACCTACATTAAAATTAAAAAAGCGTCAAGTAATATGTTCAAAAAATAATCAAGAAAAATTGAGCTGAAGTAAGTAAATTTATTTATACTTAGCTATAAATATATAAAATACCAATAATTTACTATTTTTCTAGGCCAAGTTATTTTGATACGGGTGGGCACTTCGAGAATGCCAAGAATATGGTAAACGTGGTGGTGGAAAACATATGACTGAACGAGTCAAACAACTTCTTAAAACCTAATTTTTGTCAGGTGATATAGATAAAACAAATCGATTTACTGCTTCTATGATGCTTGAAGAATTGCAAAAAAAAGTAGAAATAGGTGAATTAGAAGCAGATGAAATACCAAAAATAAAGACGGTAGAAAATTGGATAACACGATATAATCAAGAATATAAAAAGGAATCAGCAAAGAAAGAGTTATGTGTTCCAGT
>QKWP01000298.1:0-11787 GCA_003550325.1 Gigaspora rosea | reverse complement strand
CTAGATTTAGGGTTAGGGTGGGCCGGAATTATGTCTAACCCCGCTGGGGCATTATCATGATAGTGCCCACCAGCATTAAGCTTAATGCCGGGTTAGGGTACCACTAGATTTAGGGTGAGGGTGGGCCGGAATTATGTCTAACCCCGCCGGGGGCATTATCATGATAGTGCCCACCAGCATTAAGCTTAATGCCGGGTTAGAGTACCACTAGATTTAGGGTTAGGGTGGGCCGGAATTATGTCTAACCCCGCTGGGGGCATTATCATGATAGTGCCCACCAGCATTAAGTTTAATGCCGGGTTAGGGTACCAAAATTAGACTTGTGTAAAATTACATGACATTAGCAGTGCGTAACCAAAAATTATTTTTGCAAAAACAATGCACTAGGCCTTTGTGTAATACAAGTTATGTGTATATATGTTGTGCGTCAGATTAAAGCTTGTGTTAGATTGAATCTGACGCACATCAGATGACTATCAGTTGACCAGCATTAAATGATCGGCAACAACTGGCCTAAACTAACCTCTAACTTTACTGTAATTTTACCCTAACCCTAATCTAATTTAGGCCGGTTCTAATCTGACGCAAGAATCAATCTGCCGCACGACATATATACAGATCAGTATCAAAAAAGTAAAGTAGTTTTGGGGTACATACAGGAGTAACAAAAAAGTAAGTACAGGAGTATCAAAAACGTAAGATTTGCCCCTAGAGTAGTCATGTGATTGGATTCTGTTCACGTGTGGATATCAGATAATCATTATAAATTTATCATCGGATAGTAGCAGGTAGATAAATGTAGTAAAGGATAATTTATTATCGACTTTTTAAACGCTGTGTGGAGCGTCAAGTAAAAACCGCCACCACAAAAAATGGCACCACTAAGCAAATTAGTCTCGGCTACTAATTAAGTTCCACATTTGCTCACCAAAACTGTAAACTGCAGTGAATTAAGGTCGCCAAAAGACAATTGCAATATAAAAAGGTAAAGGACAACAACAACTTTCTAGGTTCTGAAACAAAAACAATCACAACAAAACTTTTTCTCATTATTCAAACACCGTTAACTAACTCTAAATTTGATCTATAAAGTTAGAAAAAAAAAGAAACAACTACGACAAGAAAAATATTTGAACAACAATTAAAACAACAAGAAGAATCAAATAAGGCAAATCGTGAGGCTGCCCGTCAAATTGCAATAATGTTGGAGTTGGATAGGAAAACGAAAGAGGTAGAGGAATTAAAGAAACAATTAGAAAAAGCGAGGGCAAGAATAATAGATGAAGAGCAAAGAACGAAACTTCACCAGAGGGTGTTATATTGAAATAATGTAGACATGGCAAAAAGAATGTAGATAGTGATTACGAATAAATTTATAAATAAATTTTTACAAATTAATAGAAGAACTATAATTGTCTATTTTATTTGCTGCGCTTTTTTTTCTTGTTTAAACAGCTATTCTTTGCTATCTCGCTATTTAACTAATATGTTATTTATATTTTCAAATGTGATGATTTCAGTATCGCGTCTAATTTGGCTATTTTAGACTTAAGCACGTCTAGATTTTCATTATTGTCTGTTTTTGTTTGCAGATTATGGTGAACCAACCATTGGACGCACAATAAAATTCAAACTCCAGTTATCCACCATTTACAGGCCACATTACTGGGTTTAATATAATATTAAGGTGGGAGGATAGAATGCGAAAATTTAAATAGAACAGAAGCTTATTTTTATTATATTACCATTTTTTGTTGAAATAATGATTTTTTTATCAAGCACAATGCAGGATGGTAGGAATCCTCATTTTAGTTCCAAAATTTTGGTTTTATTAGCTTCACTCGTGCTTTCACTTTTTTCCTTTTTTCCAGTAACTATTGTTGTCCTACAACTTAAAGGCAAAATACTTGGAATTTTTTCACCAAAGAATGATAAGTGTATTTATATTTAATTCATTTTGATGATAAGCTCCAGAAATTTTTTCAAATCAGAGGAATTGGAAATTCGGGATTCGGTAGACATACCTGCAATTTTTGACCAATCAAAGTTTAAGTATCTAAGATTATATGATCGATATGTAAGTATAAAATATCATTTGTTTTTCTAAGTACAAAAAGTTGATGTTAAATTAAAATTAATAAAATCATAGGATTAAAATGATCATCAACTGTTAGTAAAATCTTACAAATTAGGTCGGGATGCATAATCGATGAGGCACTAATGATTACGGAGATCACTTACCCTAAGCAGATTCTTGAATGCAAAGACAGAAATTACAGATATCAGAAGAAATTATTTTTTCAGCCATATATGTTCTCTTCAAAATATTTATTATAAATAGAGCCGCCCTCAAGAGAGAGCTTCTCCACATTTAAAATAATCGTCCCCTGGTGTTAACGATAGAAAATTGGGCAGTTCTATTCAAGGCGTTGGATTTGTACAGTATTAAGGCAAAGAATCACAACATATAGAATCAGATAGATTCAATGTGATAGACTATATAATATTAAGTTGTTTTGATGGAGTGCGAAAAATTTATTCGTGAACTTAAAAGTATCGTCTGGTTAGCATGGAATGGTAAAAAATTCATTAATCGATCGTCAAATTTTATGTTAATACGTGTTATAAATATTGTGACAAATAATTTTTTGTATCCAAATACTTGTTCGAAGCTAAAGGCGCAAAAAAATTTGTGAATTTTGTAGCTGTAATTATTATTATAAGTAATAATTATTGTTATAGTTATAGATAAATATAATATAATACATATTGCAAAATTTATAACATCATATACGTAGCCAATAAATTATAATATACTATATATAGTTATTGAATGCGTAGCAGACAATACATATAATATTATACACTAAATTATAACAATCATATAGTAAATAAACCCACATTAACTACAATATACTATTTAGCAATAATATAGCGAATAAGCCCGCATTAACTATTATTTATAATATAATAAAGGGTTAAAATATCAACTGAGAACTTGTATTGAGTTGCATTATGCAGGCGTACATGTGTATTATTTTAAACATCTGTTCAGGAAACCAACCTGTATCGGTATTTCTGAATAACACGCCTGGACATACTTGGAATTACAAACTAATAACATATTATATATGAAATAATGTTACCACAAGTAGTAAAGATTACTATATATAATAAAGCAAAGATTACTACTACATGTAGTAAAGATTATGACATGTAGTAATATTTACTACATTTAGTAATATTTATATATGTAGTAATTTTTACTACATGTAATAATTATTGTGGCAGATTAAAATGAAATCAGATTAAAATGAAACTGGGGACCTTTCTTGCTCATCTTTAAAGCTTATAAAACCCACATATACTCATTTATTAATAACCCTAAACCCTAACCCTGATGCTAGCTAAATTAAATAGTTGAACAATTAAGCTACTAAAAAAATTTTTAGACCATTTAAATTACAAGTCAAAACCAAATTGGCTCTACAGGATTAGAGATATGCCTTTTGTGTAATACATGGCCTTCATGCAAAATGAATAATGATCTCATATATAAGATAAAATTTTGAGCTTGGTATTTAATGATAGCTATTTATTTATAGTTAGTTAAAGCCTTATAAGAACACTTTTAAAATTGGTAAATCCTCTATTTTAATTGGTCAAATTTTTATATTAATTACATGTATGCATTTATAGAGGTGCATATATAAGTCTGGGACACAAAATTATTTGCATGTGCAGAGTATGAAGGGTGTGCACTTATTATTAAGTTCTAAGCTTGGGACTAGGCTAAGATGTGCACTTAAAAAGAGTGTGCACTTAGAGAGAAGAGGGTTGACTATATATAACTAATATGAAATTATTGCTTAATGCAAATTATTTTAAAATATTAATTAAAATTATTAAACTTCTAAGAACTGGTTCATTATATTATATAGATCGTATCATCACTTCTAATACATCATATTTTATGCAATAAATTAAAAAGCTTATTAATAACATTAAATCTAATAAATGTTATTTTAAACTATACTATTCGGATTATATATACTAAAATATTAGGTTTTAAAACTTAATTTATTATATATTAATTAAATATTTTTTCTTATAAATTTACAAATTTAAAAAAAATATTTAAATTATATAGTTTTTAATTTATAACATTTTTTTTTTTTAAATGTTAAAGGTGAGACCTTGCTTTCATCTTTATTAAATTTAATAGAAACTTTTTACAATACTGAAAGAAATTTAATTGATTTATAACATTTTTTTTATTATGCAAACTATATTTTTTTATAATTTAAAATGATCTTTATATTATTTTATATAACTTATAGGATAAATTTTTTTAAATTTTAAAAAAAAATTAAAAGTATAATTTATAAAGAGTTTTACTAAAACGCACCTATGGTGTTTTACACTATATTTCACAAAACTATTATAGTAGCCAATAAAAATTTAAGATCAGGTGTAACATAAAATTTTGTTTTTTTTTTATTTTTTTAAAAAACGTTCATATTTCAAAATTTTGCTTATGAAGCAATCTTTGGTGCTCTAATAAAAAAATATTCCTTGCTAAATTTTGTATTTACTCTAATGCTCAAATAAAATCCCAGGCCTTACCCTAACCCTAAAGTAATTAAAATTTATTTTTTGTTTTATAAAAATTTATTTTTTGTTTTTGTTATATGGATTGCAATCTAATTTACCTATGGTGGTAAAACACCATAAGTGCATTTTATTATATTTGTTTATAAATAAATACTTGTAAATATACAAAATATAGCAATTTTTTATATAAAATATGCTTTTATAAAAAGTTTATAAAATTAATAATTTAATATATTTTTAAGAAAATTTATTAATTTACACGTAGTGTTTATACACAAGTATAATTAATTGATTTACAAATTGTGTAACATATCAATCAAAACAATGTTTACAAACGAAAAATGAACCCTTGCTTATAGTAAAGGTAAGGGTGGGTTTAGGATTATGGCGAGGGTTATATTATTTATACCAAAATTTCTCAAGGAATTTTTTTTATTAAAAGATAAAAGGTGGTTTCATAATTAAAATTTTAAGATATCAGTTTGTTTTTACATTACCTATGTACATATACTTTGTGTACAAATAGAAATTCTCTATTTTTAAATAATATAAATATAAAATATAAATTTAGAAATTCATTTTATATATATATATATAAATTTTAAATTATAAAAAAATTTTATAATTGCTAACTTTTTTATATATAAGTATTATTAATTTTACTATATAAAATTACTAATTTTTTATATTAGTCATAGCACATGTCCCCTTAAAATAGGCTTGAAATAAGTTTACAATAAAAATTATAATAAAAACATATAAATTTACTATAAACTTTGGGCTGAAAATCCTTCTTAGCTTAACTAATTAACTTAAAATTAAATTTTACAAACATATAGAACAAGAAAAGAAGAAAATTTTGAGCTTAAAAACCATATTGAAATTTTGTTAATTTTGCACTTTTTCAAAATGTAACTTTAGCAAAAACAAAATTTACTAATTTTAAATTAGCAATTATGTGTAAAATCGTGCTCTGAACAACTTTTTACTTAGGTGACCAAAGAAGGTTACCTTGTAATAAAAATGGGTTTGCTATATGCTAAAGTTAAAAATTTTCAGTTAGTAAATTTTGTTTTTGCTGAAGTTACATTTTGAAAAAAGTGCAAAATTAACAAAATTTCAATACAGTTTTTAGCTTAAAATTTTCTTCTTTTCTTGTTCTATATGTTTGTAAAATTTAATTTTAAGTTAATTAGTTAAGCCAAGAAGGATCTTCAGCCCAAAGTTTATAGTAAATTTATATGTTTTTATTATAATTTTTACTATAAACTTATTTCAAAGAGACATGTCCTATGACTGATATAGTAAATTTAATTTTGATAGCTAATTTTCTTTTTAGTATACCTTTTTTTCTACATAATAATCATAGTTAAAATTTTGCAGGTTTATAGACTAAGGTTACACCAAGGCACCTGCATAGTAGCACAAAAAATACTTAATTTTGATTAGTTAATTTATAAATATATAAAAAAGAGCTATATAATTTAATGCTATAGCACAGTAACGCATATATGTATATCACGTGATTTGGTATAACGATTTGTATTCACAATAAATTATATTATACAAATTACTATTATGCATTATGTAAAAGAATTATTGTGCAAAATACGTACATTTAAAAAGTTTCTATGACTAGTTATTTACTACATATATGTTGTGTCCCGATGCCTGATTCGGAATTGGGCTGCCCCAGATGAGAATTTTGTAGCAGAATTAGGACTTTAGATGACTTTAGAGTTAGGGTTAGGCTAGAGTTAGAGGTAGAATTAGGCCAGATTCCAAATTGGGACAAATTCTTATCTGGGACACAACATATATATTATGACATGATATTTCTGTACGTAGTATCTAACTATTAAAATACTATTTTATCTAAATAGCCAACATTGAGTTTTGTATATATGTACATAGAAAAATGCAGTTGGTAACATGTTCAATATGAAAAAAAAACTGGAAAATACTAGAGTTATTATTAAGGCCTAATATTTGTAAATAGAAATAACAATAGAGCTATCAGCTTTTTTTGTTATTTATTGTTATATAGCCCAAGAAAAGAGAGATACAGTACATTTATACAAGTTAATCTACCTTAATCGATCTTAGCCACTATTTAACCAATTTTTCATAATACTGCTCCTAGCATTTACTTTGAGTATATATGTACATATGGAATATCTATAATTAGTTCAACTAACATTTAGGCATGTCCAAGCTAAACTAAGTATGTTATTTATATGTATAATAAACCTATATTTTATTATACTTTTTTTGATAATGACCTACGCTACCACATTTTTTACAGTGTTTCTGTTGTTTTCCCTTGATATTTGGTTCGTGTGATGATTTCAAACATTTGCTTTCAGGTGGTCGACCTTTTTCACGTCTTACTTTCAGATTTGACAATATAAATTCTTGATTTTCTTTATTGGCATCACTTTCTTCTTCAGATTCTTCACCTTCTTCTTCAGACATTTCACTCTCTTCATCAGACTCTTCGTTATTTGTTTTTGTAAAATCTTGCAATAGTTCAATAAGTTGTTGTGACTTGGTTTTGCTTTGTAATACTTTTTGAACTGCTTTTTTGTACGCTCTATGCAATTTTCCATAAACTATTTTTTGCTGGGCTAAATTAAGGCTTTCTTCATAAAAGTCTTAATTTCCTTGTTGAAATGCACATAAATAGTTAATGGGCATAAAAGGTTTACATTGTAATAATGTACTACTTTTATTTATAAACTTTTCTGCAATAAGGAAAAGTTCTTGTGAGCCATCAAGGTCTTTATAATACTATCGAAAGGAATAAGATGAATATGAAAATTTGCAGTGCTAGTCGCAAGCATAATTTGAAAATAATGCCTACAAATTATACCTTGTTGAATAATAGATAGGCATGTACAAATATGTAAATGATTCTTTAATAGAACTACATAATGTTTTACAGTTGTTGCATTGCCGATTGCTACAGACTAAGGTTGTGGGCACAGGGGCATGGGCATGCCTTGAAGCCAAAGGGCATGCCTAAATCACATGACACTAAACAATTACTCCTATTGGCTAGAAATTATTAACATTAATATTATATGTTTTATTATTTTTTTTTTTTACAATATATATATAGCTATATTAAAAAAATTAAATTATTCTAATAAAACAATTAGAATCAAGAATTTAAAAATCTATAGATAATTTGTACCAAATACAAAACTTTTAAAACCCAATACTTCGTATTGCCCTTCATTTTTTTTTATTAATATACTTTGAAGATTTGGCCAATTATAGATTTTTGTATATAATTTTAAATAATTTGATTGGTCAGTTATGTGTTATGTGACTATATAGGGGCATGCCTTTGGGCATGCCTCAGACTGGAGGCATGCCCTATGGGCATGCCTATTTTATTACCTGTGCCCACAACCCTACCACAGACTATATTTCAATAATATTGTCTAACCCTTCTACAAATTTGATAACCTGTTTCAATGTGATTTGTTGTATGTCTACATTTGTCATGTTATTAATTTCAACTTTACAATCTTTGATATAACAATCCTATTTTAAAATTCAAATACAGTATGTAATATTATTGTATAAGACATTTACAAGCACAATTGAATATATATTGTAGATGGAAACAGAATTTAAGTGGATTCAGAATTTATATATAAAACCCCATTTTGCAGGTAATTTTATCTCATATGTACACCCTAACTCTAACCACAATTTAACTAGAAAATTTCAAATCTACTTAAATTCTATTCCTATATATAATATATATATATACCTTCAAATCTTTATCTTTAAATATAGTAGCATCGTAATAGACTGATTGGCTCATTTTGTCATTTTGTCTTTGAAGTATAATTGGTGTAAGAAACCTCTCTAAGTATTCATCTATTGTTTTAAACAAGAAATTTGGTTTGTCTATATTTTTTATACAGGGAATTGAAAGTTTTCAAAAATTATATTCTTCCTGCTTATCTTGCATATCCAAAAGTCGATAAATTTTATTCATCAATTCACTTAAAGAAACATTAGAATTATATAAAAGACGTTTTAGACATGAATTAACTGATTCTACTTATGAATTTACAATTATACCTCCAGTAAATTTATAGCTTATAAAGCTAAGCGCCCAATAAGTTTTAGTCCAATAAAGGACATCCAGATAAGAATTAGCAGAGGGAAAATCTTGACGAAGCTTTTCAAATCGTTTGTCAAAGACCTTATTTGTAAGACTATTTTGGTATACATAAAATACCTCAAGAAATTTTGAAAAATTATAACCAAGAAGTTTTCTTAAATTCTTATTAATGTTTTGCATTATATGAAATGCACAATGAATTGGATATGCTTGAGAAAAACTTGATGAATTGCAAAATCAACTGCAGGGTTAGCATCAGTCATTATTATGGCAGACTGCCTGTTAGTTGCTTTTAATATTTCATTAAACATCCAGATATGCAATTCTAAGCTTTTATCGGGAAACAGTACTTGAGCAAGAACAATGTTATGCTAATCATTACTAAATCCTACAAACAATGATAAAACCATACTATAACGGTTGGTTTTATGTGTTATATCATTTAAAACACAATCAGAAAATCAGATCCAGTTTTCGACTTGCTCAGGGGTCATCCATAATAATTTTGTAAGTGAATTATCATCATTTCATCCCCTTACAATGATCCATCAAGAATCCTCATCTTTTTATTATCCAACCAATTGGACATTGAAGCTGCATCATTTAATAATGTTTTAGCATTTGGTTTAAATTTTTGGATAGTAGTATACAGATCCTTGGAATATATAGGTTGTAAAGAATACTTTTCTTCTAAAAATCTCCATTGAACTGTTGCTCCAAATTTACAATGTGTAGTTAGAAACTTAATTGATGATCCGGATAAGATCGGCACTATTACCATATTGGGACAATAGTAAATTTTGGGGATAAGTACAATATAAATTTTTATTATATGCAGAAATCTGAAGTCGGTCCAATTAAAAGTATTTTTTTATTAAGTTAACAGTTCATGTCAATTAATTGAAAGTTGTAGAGCACAATGAGACGCATCTAATGGTGGTTATATCATTCAAATCAGCCCAGTGTACGCTGAGATATCGTTAAAAACGATTGGCCGACTATATAAAATTTCTAGTTTGTTTACATAGAATTTTATATAGTCGGCCAATCGTTTTTTGGCGATATCTCAGCGTACACTGGGTCGAATTGAATGCTCTAACTACCATTGGATGCGTCTCAGTGAGCTCTACAACTTTCAATTAATTGACACGAACTGTTAACTTAATAAAAAAATACTTTTCATTGGACTGACATCAGATTTCAGCATATAGTAAAAAACATAGTAATTTCCCCAAATTCTAATATAAAAATAGTGCCGATCTTATCCGGATTAGCAATTAATATCTTTAATCATTTCAGCTGAGAATTTTTTATTTTCTTCAAAAGCAATCATTTCAACATTTAATCGGTGGTTATGTTCATTAACAACTTTATTAATTTGAACTTTAGAATCCGGATTATTAAATTTAGGGCATAAAGCATTAATCAGAAATTGGCATTTGGTTTTTTTCATGACTGTATCCTTTTTTGATTTAGAATTATAAGAACCACTATGATCACACAAATATGTACGTCACCAGATAATTTCCTCTTCACATTGCACACGATCTTTCTTTATATGAAACTTATTTCTTTTTGACTATTGATTAAGAAATAGATCACATTCTTCCCATGTTAAAAAAAGCTTTCCACTAAACAATTCCGAATTTGCAATCTTTTTGGAAAAAAACTTAGATTGGTCAGATTCGGCTACTTGAGTATCGCTACCTTGAGGTATCTTATCTCTATGAAGTACTTTTTTAAACTCAGCTTTTTCATTTGTGTTAATATTGAGAAGATCTTCCTCATCAATCATATTGCTGTGGTAAAATAAAATGAAAAAAGAATTGTCACTATATAGTAAATGGCTAATTGACAAAATGAAAAAAAATATGAACGATACAAAATAAACTAACAAAGAAAAAAAATTTTGTACCTGAATAAATACAACTGATACATCAAAGATAAAAAAAACAATAGTTAAACTATAGATGCTGGTGAAATTAAACCATTTCACCAGGTAAAATGGTAAAATAGTTTCACTAAAATTACACAAAAATTTTATTTTAGTAAATTGGTGAAATTGGTGAAATTGGTGAATTGGTGAATTGGTGAAATTGGTGAAATTGGTAAATTGGTGAATTGGTGAAATTGGTGAAATTGGTGAATTGGTGAATTGTTGAATTGGTGAAATGGTGAATTGAATTGGTGAAATAGTGAATTGGTGAATTGGTGATGAAACAGTGAATTGGTGAAATGGTGAATTGGTCAGTCCTATAAACAGTTAATAGTTCTGACCTTAAAGTGTGCCTGTAAAAACATAAAATGTAAAAACTTGAACAAGAAACCTAACCGAATTCCAGGCTGAAATAATTCCAGACTCTGGAAATTCGCCATTTCACTATTCTGCTATTTACCATTCTACCAATTACCAATTCACCATTTCACCATTTCACCAATTCACCAATTCACCAATTACACCAATTACACCAATTCACCAGTTAGGGGGCATCCAAAAATAACATTATACAAGAGGGGGAGGGGGTCTGACAAAATATAACGATTTTCCTTTTAAGTAGGGGAGGTCAAAAAAATATAACACAATTTTTTTAGAAAAAATCGTCTAAAAACTGATCCAGTGGTCCAAATTTAATTATTTTGGTACCATTCGATTTAACTCGGTGAGAGGAGTCGACTGGTACCAATTTCATTCCATTTGGATTACTGGATCAAAAGTTATTGGCCAAATACTATTGGTTATTATGTTTTCTTATAAAATGACTATAAAATCTACAGTTTTTTGCGAATAACTATTGATATAGCGGTCCAAACGAAATGATTTTGGTATCATTGGATTCGTCTCACTGAGACGAATCGAATGGTACCTAAATCATCCAAATCGGATTACTGTATCACAATATATTCAAGTTTTTGTAAAATTTTATATATAAACATACAGATTTTGAAAAATTTTTTTATATAGTAGGGGGGTCAAGTGCTACTATGAGGGGGTACATAACGTTATTTATGGATGCCCCCTTATACCAGTT
>QKWP01000297.1:360556-374043 GCA_003550325.1 Gigaspora rosea | reverse complement strand
TGCTTATTCTTTTTTCGTGCTTTCTTTGTTATTTTACTAATTACTTTTTTTCTAGTTTTTGTAAGGTTAAATAGAAGAGATTCGGGAACTGGTTAGTCACATTATAGTTGTTGACGGGTTTGTTATGAAGAGCAAAGAGTATTACATTAGTACCAAGAATGGAGCGATTAGTAGTTGATAGTTAGATTAGAGCGAATGTATAAAAATTAAATAAATTTAAATAAAAATATAAACTTAGTTTCAGAATTTTGGTATAGTTTCGGAATTTCGGCATAGTTTTTCAAAATAGTTTCGGGCAGCATCATTACCCGCGGGTGACCCGTAGCAGAATTTTTTTTATTACCCAGTGTTCACCCGCGGGTGACCCGTAGCAGAATTTTTTCTATTACCTAGTGCACACCCGGGTATGATTTTGACCCAGGTTGAACGGGTCACCTGTAGACCCGGGTGACCCGTCGATCACCCGGGTGACCCGCGGGTCAACCCGCCGGGTGACCCGGGTCATGTTTTTTTAAACGGGTCCAATCACTAACGTGGGCGAATTTAGATAATATAAATTGATCTAACGAGATTTTTTATTATTGAAATAGACTCTAGCATATTAACACATGAAATAACACGATTTCTATAAATTTCTCATTTATTATTTTAGAACTTAGATCTCTAAAAATTGCTGCATTACTAATTAATTAGCTTTATCCTTCCCTTATTCTTGTGAAAAGCTGCATTGTGACCCATTTGATTACAAATGCCGCATTTATAAGTCCCTCTACTTTTAGATCCTCCCCGGTGGCCTTGCTCTTTTTCGACACTACTAATATATTGTCTTTTTGGTGGTCGCCCCTTTATATCAACCTTATTCGGATTCTTAACATTTTTAAGGCTTTTTTCAATATCTTTTTTGTCTTCAACTTTAGATTCATCTTCTGATTGGTCGCTACTTTGGCTTGTTTGAACTTCCCAGGCATTATCCGGTATTTTTTCAGTTGTGGATCTTTCAGGTGCAGTATTATGTTCTTTTTCTTTTTCTTTATGTTTTCGGCTAATATAACCTTGAAGATAAGTAACAATTTCCTTATCATCCTGTTCGACTACAAGTAATGTAGCTTCTCGGGCTAGGCCCCATACACAGCCATATAAATTTCTTTTATAAATCGACTTCTTAAGTGTGGGAATGGTTGTTGGAATCGTAGCAGGTTTTCTTATAGGTAAAATATTCCTGTCATTGAAAACACCTATTTTGTAATTACATATTGGACTTTCTGGAATGGACTCGTCTTGGTAATAATCCTTATACCACCTCTGAGGTATCATACTGATATGAAATGCCACAGTTTTTGAGTGCATTATCACTCTGAAATAATGCCTACAAATAATTCCTTTTGAGATTGACATTAGACACGAGCATAGAAAAAATACTGCGTTAACTACAACAACAAAATGGACATGGTGTCATTTATCACTTCGTATATCTGTAATTTTCCATATTTCTAACACGTCTTCTCGTCCTACTTCATCAATAAGTGTTTGGAGCGTAACGAGGCGTGCATCATATTGGTCTTCGATAAATCCATCTGATGCTAGTTGATTACTTTCCTATTTAAACAAGATAAATTATTAGGTAAGCCTGAATTCTAATTTAAAAAAATTATATATTATACCTGTTCATAATGTAACTCCTCAATACTTGGTTCGATCTTTTTTGCACAAATAAATAGACATTGTGATATTTCCATTTTAATCGCGTTAGCAATAGGCTCGGTAAGGTATTCATTAATAACTTTCACTATTTCGGGAAACAAATCATGACCAGCAACAGAAATAGTATTTGTTGTAACCACTTGTTTATAATCGTAAAATTGGCTCCATTGCACTTCTTCTTTTAATCTCGCGTTGAGTCGATCAGCAAGCTCACATAGAGTACTATTTGCTTTTAATTGCTGTTTGATAATCCAATTGTAACCTTCGATTCTTGCTGTGCTTTCAATGCCTGCTATAAATACTCTATAAAGGTAAGCACGAGCCCATGAACGGCATTTTGGATCCAATACACGTAATAAATAATCTTTTGCCATTGGAAAATCGTCGAGTAATTTGTTCTATCTTTCTTTAAATAGAGGTTCACATAAACTATTACGACATCTATAAAACTGTTTGATGAAATTATCCCAATTGTCACCCAACTTTGCTTTTAGGTTTTTGGGCAAATTTTATGCAATATGAAAGATACAGCCGAATATGTTTCAGGAAAAACAATTGGAAGAGCTGCATCAAGTGCCAGATCCCCATCGGTAAACATAACAATTGGAGCATTGCCTGTGACTTTTTTACATGCTCAAGTATCCAAATGTGTGTATCGACGGTTTCATTACTCATCAATACTTGGCAGCCAAGCCGAGTTTTGCATTTATTATCTACTACTACGAAAATTCCTAATAGCATTTGATACTAATTGGTTCTTGCCGTGTTGTCATTGATAACGAAGTCATAGTACTTGAGCCAACAATCAACCTGATCCAGTAACATCCAAAGAAGATGAACTAAACGATTATCTTGGTCCAGTTCGAAATCTACAACTCAATGTTGAATCGCATTTGCTAAATCTTGATCTTGAAAATTTAGGTCGTGAAATCGAGCCTTCAGAAGACTTTTTTGTACAGTAAGTGATAAACTACCATGTCTTGTCATTAATTTTATTTTATCAATTGCCTCTTGAGTTAATGATCAATATTTTACACCAAATTCTCGAGTTTCAGGAACAAGAAAATGATTATGTTGATTAATGAACATCATGATCGAAATTTGTGAAGCTTGATCTGAATAAGATAAGTTGAAATGCCACAGGTAGGGTGGAGGGCACAGGGTTCATGGGCATGCCCCCGGGCATGCCTCTGGGCATGCCTTTAAACTAAAAGGCATGCCCCTAGTAGGGGCATAACCCTTAGGGCATACCTAAAATTTTGATTGGCTAATATCAAAATCAACATCACGTATCTTGTAAAACCCGATTAACATAAGGTAGAGTATTATATTAAAACTTGCTTATATAAAAATTTTTAGGAATAGCATATTTATTTACAAAATTTATTGAAATAGATTACTTAGCTAAATTTGCAATTGGTGTACAGCTTTCTAAACAATATAAAACTGTGACGTATAAGCTATTCATTTTTTTCAAAAATTATAAAGGTTAAGTACTCAGTAATGTCATAACAGATCTAATTGGCACATGACATTGCATATCGTGTGATGAAAAACTATGAAGAGGGCATGCCCGGGCATAGAGGGGCATGCCTTGAGCCTTGGGCATGCCCCTAGGGGCATGCCCAATAATTTTCCCGTCCCCCCACCCTAGCCACGGGCAATTTGTTTTCTTAGTTTTTGTATTTTTTTGTGTCCCATTTAAAGCTGCTTCTATTTTTTTTTTAGATTTATACTTGCCACCAAATTTGCAGACGAAGGTTCTTTCATGTATTTGGCCTGAATTGCTTTTTTCTATTCGATATTTAGTAATCGCAAAGCCATTTCTAGCACCATATTCGTTAAGATAGCTCTCCACTTCGTTTCACATATTAAAACAAATGCTTTAGGAATATCCTCAGAAGCAACTATAAGTGGATCTATTAATGTAAGTTAATTAGTTTTATATATCCAAAGCTTGTATTATATGGTTTTAAGTACAGTACTTACGATTTTTATTATTTTCGTTATTTTTGTTATGTTCTATATTTTCTACAGGTGTGTTATTTTTACTATTTTCGTTGGATTCTACATTCTCTACATATGCTGTCTGTGCTGTGGACATACTATTCAACTCTTCGAGGCCATGTATATTGGTAAGCTTTGATTGAATAATTCAGTAAACTTTTCTTTGGCTAACTTATGAAACTTACGAAATTTTTTGACCAACTTGCTAATGTCATTATCAATAAATGGGCTTGTTTTGAGAAGTCTTTGACGTTGTTCCGCAGATAAAGTCGACGGTATATGCATTTTGTAATGAAATACTGATTGATGATACGGTTTATACTTTTTTTGTTTTGTAGAGTGTTTTTGAACAAACGTTTATGTTTTTTGGGACGATTTTTTCACAATGCACTTTATTGCTCTTTTTTATAAGATGGTTTTAAGACGTTACTATGCGATCAGTGCATCAGCGCGAGTTGCAATTGTTTTGTTTCATGATGCAATTAAAAACTCCTGCAATCAAAAATTCCTGCAATATTTGTTTATTTAATGCGATTGATTTTTTTAATAAATTTTAAGGCATGCGATACTATAATATCTCGCTTTATTGCCAAATATGTAAATTATGCGGTTTTAGCCAATCCGATTTTATATAAACACGCAATGCTAGATTTAAGTGCTTCACACCCCACAAGACAAGCATTTATTCTTATTTTATTATTATTATTATTATATTCAAATCGATCTTTATTGTTCTGTATTGCATATTTTTTCTTTGATACTTTATTAATTCGGAAAGATATGACTTTGTAATTCGTGAAATTCACTATAACAAATATCTAAATATACTATATACTATAGGCACTAAATAGTAAGTATGTTTTGTAGGATACCTGGAACATAGTTATGCTTGCATGAAGAACAGTAATAGCAAAATTTACATCTTATTGTGAATGTATTAATGAGCTATACTAATATAACATACTGCATACCAGATTTCGTAATATTTTGAGATAGCTGTAATATCAAAAATGAAAAATAATCAGGTGAGGATGTTCCATATCATTTTTTGAGTTTACGTTGATTTTGAGTTGATATATTATTTTTTGAATTTCACCGATCATGAAATGACTTGGGACAACAATATAATAAACTACTGATAAGAATAACAATTATAAAATTTAATAATAATTATAATAAATAACGGTAATCTTTTATTGATATATAAAGATAATTTACTAATCATACTTTTTTTTATTATTATTATTGTTATATTCAAATTGATCTTTATTGTTCTGTATTGCATATTTTTTCTTTGATACTTTATTAATTCGCAAGTATATGACTTCGTAATTCGTGAAATTCACTATAACAAATATCTAAATATACTATGTATATGCTATAGGCACTAAATAGTAAGTACAGTTAGTGATCCTGGCCGAAATTAAAAAAATAGGCTAAGCCGATTTTTCGACCCGGTCGGTCGATTTTTTCTAAAATCGGCTAGCCGATTTTATAAGTAAAAAATTTTTTTATTAGAACTTTATTATCAGAGTATTTTATTTCGTTTATAATACTTTTAACAAACTCTTCGCATAAGAATTTATTTTAAAAATTTTTCGAAAATGTTACTTTAAATCGGGATAAGGGTTAAAACACTATTGATTTTTTTTTAGGATATAGATGACTTATTCATTTTCAAATGAGCGATGCACAGTATTAACTTTCATTTTCTTATAATAATACTTGTCGTTAAAAAGTTATTTATTTCGTTAAATGGGAGTCTTTAAACATCCATTTCCGATTTCAAAATTTTGATACACAAATGTAATTTTCAAAAGATTTTAATATAATTATTAACGTCGAAAAATCTCCAGATATCAAGATATTTAAAACGCATTCTATTTTAAGATATCGATCTCTATACTTTCGTAGTGAGCTAGCAAGAATTAACAAAGATAAAAATTATTTTAAACTAATTAATCTCTATTCAGCAATTTGATATCATTATTCAGTAAGTTATTATTAAATGTTTTAATTTGTATTATAATATTATTTAACGTTATCAACTTTATTTAAAGATATATCTACGGAGGTGTAATTTTGTTAGAAAACCTTGATGTATCATTTATTTTTGAACTAATGCTTATTGCTTGCTGGTTTCTTCTTTATGAATTAGCCAAACATCTTGAGACTTATTTGATTAAAACAAAGGTTTCAATAATGATATTCTTCAAGAATTACAAAAATGGTGTAATGACATTACAGTAAAATATCCAAGTCAAAATTTTGATTCCGATTATTTTACTTCACTTCCTGAAAATGCATTAGTAATACTTATTGAACGAGATGACTTACAAATGGAAGAAATAACAATTTGGAATTTTGTTATTAAATGGGGAATCGCTCAAAATCCAGACTTACCATCCAATCCTAAAGATTGGTCTCATGAAAATTTTTTAGCCTTAAAGACCACTTTACAAAACTGTTTACCTCCTATTAGATACTTTCAAATGTCTGGCGACAATATTTATAATCAAGTATATCCTCATAAGCAAATACTTGATAAAAACCTTTGGAAAGATGTAAAGGAACGATTAGCCTCTCAGAATCAACCGATACTATCAAAACTTCCTCCACCTCTAGGGTGGGGGGCACGGGAAAATTATTGGGCATGCCCAAGGCTCAAGGCATGCCCCTCTATGCCCGGGCATGCCCTCTTCATAGTTTTTCATCACACGATATGCAATATCATGTGCCAATTAGATCTGTTATGACATTACTGAGTACTTAACCTTTATAATTTTTGAAAAAAATGAATAGCTTATACGTCACAGTTTTATATTGTTTAGAAAGCTGTACACCAATTGCAAATTTAGCTAAGTAATCTATTTCAATAAATTTTGTAAATAAATATGCTATTCCTAAAAATTTTTATATAAGCAAGTTTTAATATAATACTCTACCTTATGTTAATCGGGTTTTACAAAATACGTGATGTTGATTTTGATATTAGCCAATCAAAATTTTAGGTATGCCCTCAGGGTTATGCCCCTACTAGGGGCATGCCTTTTAGTTTAAAGGCATGCCCAGAGGCATGCCCGGGGGCATGCCCAAGGGGGGGCATGCCCATGAACCCTGTGCCCTCCACCCTATCCACCTTGCACTATCTTAACACAACATTGCCATCACGAATAACTGAACCATTTTCAACAGTCATTAATGAAGCACATGCAACTGAAATTGCATCTTGGATTGATAAAAGAACTGATTATTCAGCTGCAAATAATCTTACGAGTTTAAATTACTTCTTCGTGGAAGTAGAGATGGTTTTTCAGAAATACGCTATTTTTTTTTTTAATTCCGAAACCCTTCATTATGTTAAATGCAATTAATGAGGGGTTTCAAAATTAATACAGGGCTTTGCGAAAAAAATTGGAATCACAAATTTACTTAACCACCGCAGTATTTAAAAGTTTAAAACCGTTACTTTTTTTTATAGTCGTGAGAATTTTTTATTAAGAGTAGATTTGTATTACCAAATTTCACTTTTATCACAACTTTTGCATAATAGTTTAAGCCTGATTAGGAAATGATATGATATTGCAGAAATTTTTTTGGCTAAGCCGGCTAAGCCGACTAGGCCGATAAAATTTTATCGGCTTGGTCGGTCGAAAAATTTTGATCGACCAGGATCACTAAGTACAGTATGTTTTGTAGAATACTTGGAACGTAGTTATGCTTGTATGGAGAACAGTGCCAGCAAAATTCTACATCTGATTGTGCATGTATTAATGAGCTAGGCTAATGTAACATACTGCATACCAGATTTCGTAATACTTTGAGATAGCTGTAATACTGCTGTAATATCAAAAATGAAAAAAATCAGGTGAGGATGTTCTATATCATTTTTTGAGTTTATGTTAACTTTGAGTTAACATGTTATTTCTTGAATTTTACTGATCGTGAAATGACTCGGAACAACAATATAATAAACTACTAATAAGAATAACTATTATATAATTTAATAATAATAATAATAAAATTGTAATTTTATTAATAACGGTAAGATATTTATATTGATCTTTTATTGATGTATAAAGAAATTTACTAATCCTCTTTTATAATCACGCAGTCCGTATTATGCAATTTGTATGATTGTATGAAGGTTTTTATTATGATGTGATTATAAAGAGGTATTTTTATATAATTTTATTAGTAAAATGGTTGCAAACTTTGGTGTAATTATAAAAAGGTTTTACTATGATGTAATTATATAGGAGGTGACTATATAGGAGGAAGACAGTACTTTATTATTATTATTATTATACTCAAATCGATCTTTATCATCCTGTATTTCATATTTTTTCTTCAGTACTTTATTAATTCACAAGGATATGACTTCGTGATTTGTGAAATTCGCTATAACAAATATATAAATGTACTAAAAAATTTTGATTTTAGTGTAACTCAAAATTCAAGCTGATACCATTAAGGCTTTTCATATTAGTGTAACAGAAAAACTAATATACCTAAGCAAAATAAAAATAACTTGGAGATGCAGATTCGTTAAATTGGTTATTAAAAACCTAAAAAAGGTGAATTTATGTTTTTTTTTAAAAAAAAAATTTGTACAAATTATCTTCTTATTAGATTTGGGTTAGACAAAACACCCAACCAGATTTCTGTCATCACCAAAAAATGAATGCGGATATTTCTATGTGGTAAATACAAAAATTATTAAGATATATGAATATTTGAATGCATTCTAAAAACTTAGATAGAATTTTTATTTAGGCGAGCATATTTTAATAGCTTTTTATTTATAAATTTGGTTTACTTTATTATTGGTATTATTATTATATATCAATTATTTTATTATTGTATTAGTTATTAATATATGTCGATTGTTTTGGTTTCATTTCAAAAGAATTAATAATATAATTTAGTCCACAATAATAATGGATTTTTAACCACTTTGAAAATTAATTTGTTACAATATTAATTATATTATATAGTTAATGGATGCATAACAACCGATAACAGTTTTTATTTGGCAGATGAAAGATCTAAAAAATCACAGAGTGATCGTTTTTATATGACAATTAAAAATATATTTTTGAGTTTAATGTGCTAACCAGGACCACAAAGGGGCTCCGATTGTGAGGACATTAAATTCACTCCGGATGAAGTGGTGAAAAAAATATTCCTTCTAATGAAGGAGAAAAATTGCTAAAATCTAGTCAATGAACGAAAAAAAATCAAGATTTCTAATAATTGATCAAAATCAGATGTGCTGTTATTCCGGTTACAGTTTTATTTTTATTTCTCTTTATAACAAATAAATTACTTAATTTAATCGAGTCTGTTTGGCATATAAATAGTACTTATGTGATCTACATTTATCATTAAAAAAACAAAATAATGTAAATAATATATTCTACATCAAAAAATTTTAATTTTAAGATGCGTTTATATGTATAACGTTTCTGATTTTAGCATAACTGCATTGCGCAGTCACCCTAATTTTTTTATAGCAATTAATGAAATCACTATGATACTAATTTTTTCAGGATCCTTCTATCACTTTAAGAATTTGTTCTCTAAGGGGGACCGCCGGCGCCCCTACAAACACTTGTAATAATATATGCAAATATATAGGTATTTCTTTTAAAAATAACCAACCTCATAAGCTATAGTATTATTATACATTTTAAGATTATTTTTGAGGTAAGATCCACATTATTAATTATTAATATATTATATTTATTTATCTTTACATACAGTACTATTTTTTCTTTTCTCTTCACCAATCAATTGTTCCAAATTCAGCAAAAAGAAAAAAGAAGAGAAAACAGAATAAGCAACATAGAAAACAGCTAAAGGCCTCCTAAGAAAAAAGAAAGACAAACAAAAATAGCACAGTGTTTGCTATTACAATTTTTTAAAAAAGGGCTTCACTAGCATGCAAATTCAAACTTCAAATTTTTTTGTCGAAATTTTTGGGAATTGGGGTTTAACTCTAATTTGTAGATTACCAAACCAACAAACAAAACAACAAACATTTATGTAATTTGCATAAACAACCAAAACAGTAAACAAAACAAACAAACAAGTCATGTGTATAGCAAATCAAATCTTGTGTACCAAATACTAAAATAATCAATGAACAGAATACAGATTTCAGAATAAAAGGTAAAATTCCTTAAAAACAGGTGCCAAAGCTATAAAATATGGTAGTGCAAGCAGGACCCTGAATAATCTATGTGAGCTTATATTTGAGTATCATAGTAATTTTTTTTGGTTAGCACTTTTATATTGGTACAAGAGAAAAGGAGGCACCACTGGCGCCTCTATATCAAGACAAAATCTGGCAAAAAGTTTATTTTATTTTATTTACTAAATACATATATTCTCTTGAAACACGATTTTCAAAAATATACAGAATTAAACTTCATACTCCACCCTCGTGATTATAATGATTACAGTTAATATTATGTACACTTTCCTGAAACATGATCGTTAAAGCAAACAGAATTAAACTTTGTAAACCTGGTGATTTCATTGAATAGATAAATTATTACGATTAATAATACATACATACTCCTGAAACATGCTTGTTTAAATGAACAGAATTAAACTCCATACTCAACCTGGTGATTTTATCGAATGGATAAATGATTATGGTTAATAATACATACATTCTATTCTTCTAAAACATGATCATTAAAGCACACAGAATTAAATTTTGTACTCACCCAGCGATTTCATCAAACAGATAAATAATTTCAGTTAATAATACATATATTCTTGAAACACAGTCATCAAAATGAACAGAATTAAACTTTATACTCACCCTGGAGATTACAGTTAATAATACATATATTTTCTTGAAACACAATCATTAAAGCGAACAGAATTAAACTTTGTACTCACTTTAGTGTTTTATTGAATGGATTATTACTGTTAATAATACATACATTCTTCTGAAACATGATCGTTAAAGCATACAGAATTAAATATTTTCTCACCTTAGTAATTTTATCGAATGGATAAATTATCACGGTTAATAATACATACAATCTTCTGAGACATTTAAGTGCGCAGAATTAAATTTTGTACTCACCATGATTTGATCGAATGGATACATTATTACCATTATTAATATATAATTCTTCTGAGACTTTTAAGTGAGCAGAATTAAATTTTGTACTCACCCTCATGATTTCATCGAATGGATAAATGATTATGGTTAATCATACATACATTCTCCTAAAACACGATCATTAAAGCAAACAAAATTAAACTTCGAACTCACCCCGTGATTACATTGAACCAAATCATTACAGTTAATAATACACACATTCTTTTGAAACACAATCTTTTAAGTGAACAGAATTAAACTTCTACATTCTCATAAAATATGATCATTAAAGCAAACAGAATTAAACTTCATACTCAACCTGGTGATTTCATCAAATGGATAAATGGTTATAGTTAATAATACATACATTTTCCTGAAACATGATTGCTAAAGCGAACAGAATTAAACTTTGTACTCACCCCTATGACTTTATTGAACAGATAAATGATTATGGTTAACAATACATACATTATTATTGTTAAAGTGAACAGAATTAAACTTTGTACTCACCCGGTGATTTTATCGAATGATAAATGATTACGGTTAAAAATACATACATTCTTCTAAAACATGATCGTTAAAATGAACAGATAAATTTTTTTTTTTTTTTTATTCTTAGACAAATCTCACCACAGCAAAAGGTGGCTTCGGGAAAATCACATGTATAATGTGTTATTTGTACAGAAAAAGTAAACTATTTCTATATACAAAAGCTACAAAAGTAGAAAATCACGCCTGACATCAACCGGTTGCCTTGTAGCACCTAATTGTGAGTTGTTGCACCAATTTACGGATAAATCTGATAGTCTTGTCAAATCTGTCTAAGACCCTGCCCAAAATTGAATTTCACCATTTTGGATATAACTTTTAACTGCTACTTGCCACAAACTGTCAGCAGTACGGCTCTTTTCTTCAATACCCTCTTTACTATCATTGAGTACCAATGCACTCTTTTCTAAACACACTTCGCTTGAACTTGCGTTGGTGTTGTTGATACTTGTCTTTCCTTTTCCAGCACTTTTAACTTTTCCTATAGATGTGTGTTTCTTCTTGGCCTTCCTTCTTTTCTCCTTAATAGTGATGCCTTCTTCTTTTTCCCAAAGCCCAATAAGCTGACACCGTTCTTTCCATATAGATTCGTAAAAACCATTCCATACTATTGAGACAAAATTCTGCATAAGTGTCTTGGCTATGTTTGCTAAGGTAAGCCGAAATGTAATGTGTTCCAAAAGCTTGTTCGGTACTAGACCTCTCATATAACTTCGACGTAGTTCTATGATTTCTCATATACGAGCCTACCACCAGTTGGTAGTAACTTACTAGTGGAAGCAAAAGCTGGTCTGTGCTACTCAATTTGGACCATGTAACCCTAGCTGCTACTTTAGTGATGTTTATCCAGCTCCATTCATAATAAGTACAATCTGCCAAATGGTCTTGCGTTTCTGTCGCCTTTACTTTACAGCATATGCACTCATTGCTTGTATATAACAATGGTCTGCGTTTCTTTAATTCATCCAGGACTGGCAATTTGTTAGCAAGGCACTTGATTTGGGTAGCAAGCCGTTTACTTTGAAAGAGTGATGTACAGTGAATGCCATTTTGTTTTTTCTTTAAATCCTAAAAACTTCACCAGTCATAGTTTGTTTGATTAAGATCTGGCTCAATAGCCATAATCGCACTGGAAATTCTCCATCTGGCAGCCGTTTGCCATGTTAGTAATGTTTTAATAAATGAGCGTGTAGGCTTTTCCACAAAACAATCTTGCCACAAGAGAGGGACCTGTACCCTCGAATTGCAATTTCTTAGAATATTTGTCGAGGAAGGAAGATGCAGAGCAAGCTTAGCCAGTGCATCTGCCTTGTCATTCCAGATATTACCACTATGGCCCTTGATCTTTTCGAGCATTAGCTTGATCTTCTTGAAATGGATTACATCTATAATTTCTGATGTAATTAGGTAATTTTTCTCTTTAAGCCATTTACTTGGCGTATTGGATGTTTCTCTTTTGTTGATACTTGCTAACGCAGCTGCACTGTCTGAAATGATTGTTACTGTTGAATTGTTAGGAGCTGTAATGAGAGCTAACCAAATTGCGACAAGTTCTGCCTTGGTTGATGAGGGCCAATTTTCTACTCTAACATATTCTTCTGCAATTAATTTTTCCCTGCTGTCATCTACCTAAACCCAACTAGCACCCATCTTTGTACCTACATTATCTGTCACCAAGGAACCATCTGTATAAAAAACTAAACTAGATAAGTTATTTCTAATATTATACAAAATATGAGAATTTAATCTCTCTTCTAAATCACTATCTAATCTATAATTACGTAAGAAATCAGACTCTGGTTGGTTCAAAATAAGTACTCTTTCTATTCTAGATTCTAAAGAGAAATTTCTATTTTTTTGTCTACTATGCTGATACTGCTCTAAACTAAGTGGTAGGAATTTGGTATTTTCTTTGTTTACAATTTTTGGGATTAATACCAAGGATTCCTTTTTATTAAAATGTCTATAGCAGGAATTGGCATCCATATTTGTTGAGAGGGTACAACCTTTGCAGGGTTGCAGCTTTAGATGTTCTACGTAGTTATCTTGATCTTCAATTTGCCAATGCTCTGCTACTAGTCTTACTTTACTTTTCTTGGATACTCTG
>QKWP01000297.1:341624-360442 GCA_003550325.1 Gigaspora rosea | reverse complement strand
AGCTTTAGATGTTCTACGTAGTTATCTTGATCTTCAATTTGCCAATGCTCTGCTACTAGTCTTACTTTACTTTTCTTGGATACTCTGTAGATTTCTTTAGAGCTATTTTCCATGGTACTAGTAAGAAACCAGTCCTTCTTCCTATTGTCATCTGAGATCGGTCATTTAGGCATAATCAAAGCTATCTGATTCGGGCAATTTATAATGTATTCATTTTTGAGCTGCCTATTAACATCATTCTTGAGAAGCTTCTTCTCTAGGCTAACAAACCAATTCGCCTTACGGCCCTTGCCTGAGCTACCTTTGAGGAGTTTAAGTTGTCTCCAGGTTATCATTCTTTGACCATCTCTGGAGATCAGCTGATTAACGAAAAACAGATTAGACTCTTTAAGAGCTTGGCATGTTTTCACAAAATTCTTAACACCTAACATGCTTCTAAATGTTTCCTCTATACCATGTAGTATCCAAGGCTCCTGAAGTGACTGGAATGTTAGACCAAGTTTTTTTGCTTTTAGAAAGGTCAAACCCGTCAAATTGAATTTCCAAATTTTCTTTAGACTATCCCAGTTCCCGTTTTGCCAAAATTTTTGGTCGATGCTTGCTAGGATTATTCCTTGTTTTAGTCTCAACAAGACAAAGTCCCCATCAGAGCTGTTGCTATTTAACCTGTTATGCAAGTCCGAGATTTGTTTGGAGGTAATCTCATGTATTAATGATTTACAGTTTCCTAACTTTGTGTACTCGATGATATAATTTCCAGCAGTTATTGGGATTTCCATCTTGTTCTTAAAGAGCATTACAAAGGGCTTGTGAATATGGTAAAGTTCTTGGTTAGAGAGACATGAAGACTGAAGTAAGAAACTTAGTTTTGGAATAATATATATGTTATTCAGATACGCAAGCTGTGCTACTGTTAACTTCTTTCCCACGAGAGCCTTGGTTGCTTGTATAACTATTGACTTGGCTTTGTTTTTAATTAGTTTTTCATTAAATTTTGTGTTTATCCAGGTTCCAAGAAATCTTACAATTTGCTCTTTACATTCTGCTTTAATTAGCTCCTTTGCAATTACTACCGTTTGCTGAGATTTACACTTTGAATTAAAAACTAGTAGTTTGGTTTTCTTTCCATTAATCGTAATGTGGTTCATAGCATAAAAATCCTCTGCTATTCTGATTATTTCTTGTATCTGCTCCTTGCTACTTGCTATCCAGGTAGTATCATCTGCGTAGGTGATTGCTGCTTGTCTTGTGGATAAATTGACTATGTTGCCTGAGCAGAGATCTGTAGTAATCGACAAATGGAGGGAATAACCTAGGGCCTGGTCATTTTGTATTCTAAAGAGCAGTGGATCATAAAAGACTTGCCAAAGAAGTGGCGAGATCACCTCTCCTTGTTCTTTACCCACTGAGGCAATAATTTCACTAGATGTGCCATAGTGTGTAATAACCTTCGCTCTTCTTTGATCAAACAAGTTTAGGATGAATGATATCGCCATTTTTGGAACTTTAAGCCTTTGTATTGCGAGCTTGAGCATTGGAAGTGGAACTGAATCAAAGGCTTTCCTCATGTCTTGAAAGACTAACCAGAGCTCTTTTCTGTTTTCTTTAGCATCTTCTATTATCGAGTTTAGTATACTAATAGGTTTCGCCATCGAATCACCTGGGAGACCAGCAAAATTGGGTCCTAAAAGTATGTTTTTGTTTCTGAAAATGATTGCTAGTCTTTGTGCCATAATTCTAGTGACACACTTACAAAAAGTCTCTAGCAATACTATCGGACGAATACTGTTTAGAGATAAGTCCTATACATCTTCTTTGGGAATCGGAAATATTTGGGCAAGCTTCCACTTTGTAGGTATAAGATCTGAGCCAAGACAGATACTTGCAAAGCTTATAAACCATTCATGCGTTTTTTTGCTTGCATTTTTAATTAAGAGATAGCCAATACCCAATATCCCTAGCGCAGTTTTGTTCTTGAGATTTGATAGCATTGCGAACCATTCCTCCATTGTTATGGCCATTAATAGTGTCTCATACCATTCATCCTTAATTTCTTCTTTGGGTGCGTAGATTTGCTCACATTCCTTGGAAACTAGTGTTTCTATTTTGGTACTGTGCTTGAAAATGTTGTTGAGCTTTGCACATAACTTCTGCCGGATCCGATATCAAAACTGACTGACCATTTTCACTTTCTAGAATACAGTCTAATTTAATACTTCTAAAGGGGTTGTCAAGGAGATTTCAAAGCATTCTTTCTTGATCATTTTGTATCATTTTGCATCTGAGGTCAGTATACATTTGGATATCATTCAGCTTCTTTATTTCCCTTTCTAGACCCCAGCATCTAAAAAGCACACGCCACCATCCTTTAAGATCATCTAACCATTCCATGTCCAAGGTACCTGAAAGAGCTTGAATCCGAGTATCCAGTTTGGTATTAACTTCCAAAATAATTTGGTTAGATTCCCTTAAAGTTCTGCTATCAATTAATTTGCTTGTTTTAAGCATCTTCACTAGTTTTCTATGTAATTTGCTTATTTGTATTGTACTTATATGTAAAATCGATCTTTGATGTTTCTCTTTGCAGCAAAAATGATTCCTTCTTCAAAGGATTCCCATACTTTATCTATCTCTATTTGAGTTGTGATACTTGCTTCACCTAAGTCTGACTCTAACATTTTTATGCTGCTTCTTTTGGATAAGAAGCTGTGAAGATCTTCCTGGTAATGTGCCCAGTTCTCTTTACTTGCTTTCTCATATTTTTTTTTTTTTTAACCCGTCAGCTCACAAGGCCGTTGGGGCGTGTTTGGTGCTCTTTATTTTAATTCAATGTTTAATACATATCGATTACAATATACTATCTATTCTAACTATCTATTCTAATGCAAGCGAATTTCAGTCTTCGCTTGTTTGGGCCCTTTATTAGTCCTGTCTTCAGGACCTTAAATTCATATGTCAACCTGTAACTCATGCGCCGAATCGCTGCATCACAGGACAAGGCTTCTTTACTCCACTTATACGCTGCAAACATACACCAGAGTTCGTAGATGACCGTCGTGTGTAACCATGATACTGCCTCTTTCTTGCCGGAGTTTTGAATGTTGTCTGTGGAAAAGACGTCTTCTACCGTTTTTGGTGGTGTATCCCCTTCCTCCAAATCCAAACTATTATATGCTTTCTCCCAGAAGATCTTACTGACCCTACATGTGATTCCAAAATGTTCTCTGCTCTAGGTACTGCCCTCGCACCATGAACAGTCCCCATTTTCATTTTCTCCCATGTGTTTGGTACGGTAACCTAGTGGGAGAGCCCTGTGGTGTAGCCTCCACATAATGTCTTTTTTTATGTTTGCGATTTCGTTCAGACTCAACCAGGTCAGAACGTGGTTTTTCGTTTCTTCTGTGCTATCAGTACCTGGTTTCTTGTTGCTTCTAAGCAGTTCAATGATGCGCTTGGTTGAAATCTGCTTGCCTATCCATTGGTCTATCATAATTTCAGGTTCTTCCTACAGCCAGTTGGATCTAGCTAGGATTCTTCCTTTGACTCTTCCCCAAGCTCTTATATATGGATTCTATACATTCAGCCAAGTTTTTAGTTTGACTGGGTTTGCATTCAGGGCCTGTAGAGGTGAGATATCTCTCTTCTTCCTTTGCTCCTTTGCGATTGTATCTCTTAGTACTACTGCCCATGTGCAGTTCTTCGTAACTAGGCTCTTCCAGACCATGATGAGTCTGGCATCAAGAAGGTCCCTTAGAATTGGGGCCCTCAGTTCTAGATTCTCGAGTGACTTTTGGAATATAGAGTACTTAGGCAACATCCTCGATTTCTGCTTAATCCAGAATGAGAATTGGTCGTGGATTTCTGCCAGTTGCTTCCTGTTCGGGGGCATATATACGCCGAGTACCAGATCCGTGACAATATCAGGGAGTTGATTACTAATATTTTCCCACTGAAAGAAAGATTCCTTTTACCATACTTTTCCAATAACCTCTTAATCTCTTCAATTTTTTTGGTCCAGAATCCTTTCACCGGAGAGCCATCTCTTTTTAATTTGTGGCCTAAGATTTCCAGGGAGTCGTCTTCTTCACACTTGGCAAGCTCTTCCTCCCCTTCTAGCTCTACTCTCTCCACAGTTGGTGTCAACGGTATCAGCTTAGTCTTCCTTTATTTACCTTTGCATTTGAAGCGGCTTCATAAGTATGTAGGAGATCCTTTAATCTCGTCCAATCTGAGCTCGAGCCCAGCCCGACAGTGAGATCGTCGGCATAAGCCGCCAGTTTAAAGTATGAGTTTCCTAGTGGCAAACCCCTGGTTTGGTCTCTGATCTGAATTAGTAGTGGTTCAAAAGCGATTATATAAAGTAACGGCGATAGAGGGTCGCCCTGGCGTACCCCCTGCTAACTCTAAATGACTTTGAGATCTCGTTGCTTCCTACGATGTGAGCCTCTTGGTTCGCAAAGAAGTTATTTACCACCTTTATGAATGTGCTACTAAAGTTCATTTTCTCTAGGACCTTACTTAGAAAGATATGCATGATTGACCCTATCAAAAGCTTTCACTTGATCAATCAGCACCAGCCAATGTTCATCCGAAGTTTCCCTACTGGCCCTCATGGTGGTGATAATATCCAGCACCGAGTCTGTGATTAGTCTACCGGCTACAAAGCCATTTTGATGGTTAGCGATGATTTCATTACATATCGTATTTAATCTTCCTGCCAAAATTTTCATAAAAATTTTTGCGTTGCTGTTGACCAGAGAGATTGGTCGCCAGTTACCAACATCCTCCAGGTTTTCCTCTTTTTTAGGTATCAGGATTAAAATGTTTTTGTGCCATGACAAAGGCATCCTGCCTTCTTTGATTACATTGTTAAGCACCACCTCTAGTATTGGTGCCAGATTTTCCGCCAGTGTTTTATAGAATTCATAGGTTAGACCATCCGTTCCTGGTGATTTATTTCCCGGCAGTTCTTGTATTGTCTGAAGTATTTCTTCTTTTCCTATTGGAAGTATCAAGGTGCGGTTCCATTCTTCACCGACCTGTGGGAGGTTATTTGTAATTTTGTTCACTGCCGCCATGTTGATCTCTTCGGTTTCATAGAGTTTTTCATAGAAATCCTTAATGTGGCGCAGGGTATCCCTTTCATGTCGACCATTTTCCGGAGGTTTAATTTTATCCTGACAGCTTATTGATTTCCTGGCTTTGGAGCGTTCCCCTTCTTCTATCCATTTCGCTTTCGATCTTCTGCACCAAATTTCTGACATTTTTTCCAGTTCTTCCTTTAACTGGATTCTGAAAGATTCTAGTTTATGACTGGCTACTTCGTCTGAGGGGTTTTTAGCCACCCTTATTGCACAATTTGTGATCTTCTTATGCAAAGTCTCAATCTTTTTCTCTGGTGGTTTCGGTCTTCTGAAAGCTCTGATAATTGACTGGATATTTAACTTACAAAGGTCCCAGTCCTGTGTGGAACTCTTCTCCTCTAGTTCCTTTATTACCTCCTCCAGGATCCTTTCATTTTTAAGACTTTCTTTATCAAGCTTCCATAGCGGGCTATGTCTGCCTTTACTTGAGGACATGAGAGAACATTCTAGAAGCATATGATCTGAGTTGCCAAAGCGTAGAGCAGCCTCATTGACTAGGTGCCCATATCCTTCCTCCACAAAAATATAATCTATACAGGTGGCCATTGTATGTATTTTGGAAATACGTTAAAAAAGGTTTCTTCTCAGAGCAATCTGCCATATTGATAAAGTCACGTGTTAGTTCTGCCAGCAGCTTTCTTGAGGGATCGTGTTGCGGAGAGGCTTGACTGATCCGGTTGTTTAGCGGGTCTAGGTTAATGTTCAAGTCCCCTGCCATAATATTTATTGCTCCTTGTTTTATCTCTGGGGTCCAAGATTTGAGAAACTCTACTCTGTCTGGGGAGTTCGGCGGCGCATAGATATTGGTGATATGATATTCTTGTCCTTTAAAGGTAAATTCTGTTTCGATAATTCTTCCCCGTGGGTTATTTTAATGTTAGAGAATTCTATATCCTTGTTACCTGCCAGGATTGCTGCCTTATTAGACCAAATTGACTTGTGTATCCACTGTTTTTTTAAGAATATCTCCATGTTCTTATTATTTAAGTTGGTTTCTTGCAGACAAATAATGTCTAGTTTGTACGATTTTATCAAGGTAATCGTATTTTTTTTGCTTGCCTCTGTCCTTTATTCCTTCATGTTCAAGGTTGCTAATTTGAGCTTGATAATCTGAGGCATATTAACGTAAAAGGTTTGTGTTTCCAAACTAGTGTTGGGATTGGTTCACTGTCCCCTTATGGATATAAGGGGCAGATCCCTGCTGTCTTTTTTCTTACTAATTCCTCCATTTTTGGTAACAGATTTCAATTATACGTAACTATTGTGAACCCATCCTCCTTCAGGTCTAGAGGGTTTTCTTTTTCGGCATCTACTATAGGGAGGTCCACCTTAATTGGTTCTGTGTTCTCATTCGGGTCCTTGAAGTTTCCAGGGTTGTCGTACATTTCTGACAACAACTCATCACGAGTGGCTTCCTTTTCAACCCGATTTGTTGCTATAGCTGCCTCTTTGTTTACGGGGGTTTGTGTTTCAGTTTGAGACTTTCCTTCAGTTACCTTTTCTGTAGCTATCGCGCTTGATTCTAGTTGAATGACTTGTTCATGTACTTCTGTTTGCATGTTATCTGATGTGGAAGAAGTGGAGGTCTCCTTTCCTTGCATGTTATCAGATTCTTCAACTGCTACAATGATATTTTTCTTGTTGTAAAGCCTGCTTCTTGCTGCAACGGATGCCTGGAACTGTTGGCAATCTTTCCTAATGTGTCCCTCCTTCTCACAGAAGTAACAGACTTTGGATACTGATTTCCATTCTGTCATAACCTTATTGTCCCAGACATGAGTAAACCTGGGTATCCTAGCCTCAAGGTCGTAGTCTTCCGTAGTTTCAAAAACAACGATCCATTGGTTGGTGGTATAGGGTGTTCCATCGATTAGCAACGGCTTAATCAACGTGACTTTCCCGACCCTGTCAAAAGCTTCCAGTAGAGCCTCCGAGACCTTTTCCTTCTTGCCAAGTGGGACGTTTCTGCATCTAATTGACAGGAAGGTCTTTCTCATGTCCATTCGAATGTACCCGAAGTACGTTCTATTCAATATCTCAATGCCTTTCGATGCGTACTGTTTTAGGGTATCCTTATCATTGAAAGTAATTTCTAGGTGTGTTCTGCGTCCTCTCGTAAAGTGTTGCTTTGCTGCGCAGATATCAAAACCTGCTGTTTTGAATAACGATTCCATAATTTCATTGAATGAGCAGAGTAGATTGCTTATTTCAACTATTAATGCATTTTCATTCATAGACTTGATAGTCCTCTGGGCCGAGAAAGACGAAAAACTCGATCTGCCTCTTTTTAATTTCGAGAATAGAGAGGTCCATTGCCTATCCTGCGTAGAACCTTTTCCTTTGGGATTTCCATCTTTACGAACTTCCTTACGTGGGGGTTCCGACGAGGTCTCTGCGTTACATTCCGTGCCCGTGGTTTTTTCCAAGTCAAAAAATTCTACGTCTTCATTGAAAAATTCCTCTCTTAATTTTTCATTTGCCGCTTTCGTGTTTGATGACCTAATTTCATTTACTGCAGTATCAATGTCCTTTGTTGCTTGCTCTTCATAACATTTGTAATATCTTTCAGACTATTTGTATCTTCTATCATCATGTCGTCCTCTTTTTTTCTGTGTTTTAATCTCACTACGTGTGTCAGTGGACGTATTTTTTGATGACGAGTTGACATGTACTGTTTGTTTTGTTGTGTGTTCATTTGGGTTATTGTTTTCTTTGTTTGTTCCATTTGACGTGTTCGGTTGGTTTGTTTTTCTTCTTTTATCCATTTTTTCCACTTCGTCCATACTATAAATCACCTCTAGTCTACGTTTCTTGTTCCTATAGGGACAAGCCCCTTTTCCGATATGATTTGTAAACTTTACTGTTAATATATGTGCTTGTATCTTTGGAAAATAAAATACCCGTCTCCTGCTTTATGTGGTCAGGAGAGTGTGTGTGTAGATCCTCTTGCTTTCTCATATTCAAAAACTCATCTGTCTTGTTTTTTATAACTCGAAGCTGGTAGATTATTTGAGATCAATCCATGCACGTTGAAGCTTGCTGCTGCTAGATTGTGATCACTTCCAGCGCATATGTTCATATATAAAATATGTGCATCTACGAAGAAATCTAAAAGGTTTTCTGAAAACCAAATTTGGTCAATTCTTGAGCTTGACCTTCCATTAGACCAGGTAAATTCTTTCTTACTAGAGTTAGCTAGTCTGTAAGAGTCAAAGAAATCCTGCCTTTGCATCCATTTGTGGAGTGGAAATTTTCTGCTATACTGAGGCTCTGATTGTGATGATTTGTCTAAGTCCAGATCTGGAATATGGTTGAAGTCACCAAGTATAATGAAGTATGAATTTATGGATCTATTCATATACTTGGCAACAATTTTTTGTTGAATGCGCTTATTTGTTTTTTGATCATTAGATGGAATGTAAACCATAATAATAGTAAGTTTGCAATTTTTAAGGTAGAATTTTGCTTCTATCACGTATTCATTCCATCGATCAATTTTACCAAGGTACTTCTGCCATTGCTTATTGATCAGAAGACCTACCCCAAGCCTTTCTTTTTTTCCTGATTTGACCAAAAACTTATGAAATTCCCATCCCGCGGGATTAGAAAATGGTCCTCCTTGCTACTGATATTAGTTTCCGCCAGACCTAATATATTAATTTTATCTTCTTCAGCCCATTCCAATAATGTACAAAGTTTTTGGTTGTTTCGCTTTAGACCATTAAGATTGTGACATGCTATTTTGAGACTACTGTCTTGATAACTAGAAATCTTATTAAAGTTATTATGATTATTGTGTATTGAGTGTTTGATCTGTATATTACTTATTTTAGTGTTAGTGTTCCTGCTTTGTATACCATAATGATATGGTGTGTTTTGGATAAGATTGCTTGCAGGTAGCTTTGTCTCATCCATGTCCATTAATTCAACTGGGGTGCCCATTAGGAGCGTGAGAGCACCTCACTTCGAAATATTTCTAAACAGTTTAATCTTTCCAAAATTTCTTGCAGTAGGTCAGTTTGGCTAATATTTTCTTTATTTATATGCTTTGGTTCGAAGCCCAAGTTGAACGACTTGCTGGGTTTTGAACGATCTTTAGAACTAGATCGTGAGCCTGGCTGAGGTCTTTTTCCTCCTGTGGAAGTGGAAAAGCCCTGTTTTTCGACTCTTATTCTCCATTGAGTGCTTGAACCGATATTGGTTTTGTCTGATAGGCTTCCTCTTAGTGTATCCTTTTTGTCATGTATATTATAGTGCTGTCTTGTGCCCATTGCGATTGCAGCTTTGCTCCATACTAATTTCGTGTTGTAACAATATAATGTGGAATTAATACTATTTTCTAAGTCTGCTTGGGAGCTAAAGTATACACTATTTTGTTTGTTGTTACTATTTAAGGGAATATGAAGTGTTTTCACTTTATGTGCTTTTAGTTGACGAAGGAGTGCTGTTTCGGGTGTATGATTTGGAATGTTTGTAATTTTAGCTTAGAATCTATTCCTTTCAATTAGCATTTCTTTATTAAAGAGCCCCAGAGTTATTCTACATAATCAACCAGCATCGTAGTGAATTGACCAACAATTTTCTAAAATTGCTTTTTCTTTTTCGCTTCTGTATTCCAGTTTAATGTATGCTGCTTTCGTATTTTTATTTTCTTGCCATTCAATAATGCTAGTAAGTCCATATCTGTTTAAGCATCTTCTTATCTGACCAATCCTAGCTTCTTTGGGTAAGTCCCAAAGAGTAATAAATTGGATAGGAAAAAAACTCTTTCCGGTTTACACCCGGATTTATAGATAAACACAATTATTTCACAAAACTCGCTATATTTTTCAAAAACTCATCAGGTTCTTCAAGGGCTAAGTCCCTTGCACATACGAAACGTAAACATAGACAAGACAGTACAAAAATGTCTGGCATAGACAAAGCAGTTTATAACAGGAAAATCAAGAAGGCAAGAACTTCAGTTACTGAAGAAGAAGACCTAAACGCTATTTGGAGAACATGATGTTCAAATAAAGAAAATGAGGACTTATTCCAAACTGTGGTTAAAGACTCAGGTGACATGGTTAACACCATGAGTAGAAGTGGTTTACAAGAGGATATGACGCTAAACAAAGATGGAAAAGTTGAACAAGCAATGCTAGTCAAAGGAAAAAACAGTTTGTTTACTCAAACAAATAACACATCTCAAGTCCCGGCAAAACAAACGGTACACGTGTCTAATTCGGACAACAACAGGAAACACATGGATGAACACGTGAACATCCAATCAAGCGAGGCCAATGGCCAGGTTAAGCCTAGGCAATGGTCAAATCTGTTCTCTAAACTAGAGAGGGGCAAAGCAACTTCTCAACCTATGCTCCAAGAAAAAGAATTCATACCCCACAGTTTGGAAAACATCTCCACTACAGATATTGTTGAAGCAATGGTAACTTAAGTTGGAGAAGACCTTATTGCAGTAAAACCAATTTTCACCAAAACAAAAGATCCCATCTGAAGGTCGTTTTTACTAATGAAGACAAGCAGCAATTCTATGCTGCGGAAGGTATTATGATTTTTAAGCAAACCTTACAGGGGTACATCCCAATAAACATCAGATGAAGTTTTTTATTAGTCCAACTTCGCAACATGCCTATGGGTAGAAAAGATTTTATTTCAGAACAAATTAAAGAAGCCTTTCAGGATATTGGCAATATCTCTTCTATCAAGCCATTGGTCTATAAGGGCACTTCAGTGCTTACAGATCAATGGGCAGTAATTTTTGAAACAACAGATGACTTGGATCTGGCATCACGAATCCCTAGATTTACACATATTTGGGACCAGAAAGTTACAACTGACTGGAGAGAAGCCCCAAAATTGTGTTTCTTTTGCGATAAAATGGGACATATAAAAAGGAGTGTCAAGAGTATAAGGTGTCAGTCGAACTAAGAGAAATGCAAAAAGAACGTAAATTGCAAAGAGCACAAGAACGTAAGCAATTACAAAGCCAGGAGCAGTCACTACCATTAAGTATTGAAAACCAATACAATGAGGAATTTAAGAATGTTATGCTTATTGATTCACCGGCAGCAGTTTTAGCTACACCCAGTATGAAAGTAGATAAAGAAGTTAAGGTGGAGGATCAAATGGCTAGTGTAGCAGAAACCTCTGCTTCATCTAGTTCTAGTAAGGAAATGAAAGTAGAGATAAACCCCACATCTATTGAGGTTGTCATCAGCCAGGAAAGCGCAGTGGAAGATCCTTTGGTATCATTTTATACCAAGGACAGTAGTACAAAAGGTGAAATCAATAATGCAGAAACAGATGGGTTTACATTAGTTACCTCGAAGAAAAAAAAAGCAAAAAGCAATGCCAGGAAATCAGTTACAGCTATAAACAGGGTTAGGTTAGGTCTGGAGTTTTGTTCAGATCTAATGTCAACAGGATCTAATCTAATGCTTTTAGCATTTACACCCCACTTTTATTAAATGGTTAACAAACTTATAATAGCTACTTTGAATGTCAAAGGGCTGAACAATTTGGATAAGGCACATCAAACACTTACATTGTTAAAATCGTATCATTTAGACTTAATTAGCAATTCACATAAGAACAGGAAATTTTAATTATAAAAGTTAAGGATAAATATTTATATAGTTTTAATAGTAATATGGAATCCAATTTTCCAAAATTATATAGTAAAAAGATGGGTTTTTTTAAAATGCAAAATTTCAGCTCTTAGTAAAGTATCTTTTATTTTTAGAAAATTCCACCGGACTTTTAATCAATAGAAAGCCAAATACCATATTTTTATGCCTATATAATTTAATTTTATATTATATTTCAACTATTAATACTTTATATTGTAGCCAAACTGGATTCCAATATTTCGAAATTTTATAGTAAATTTGCCCTACTTTTATTATATAAACTGTCCTGTTATTACATGAATTGCTAATTAATTATGCTTCAAGAAACTAACTTAGAAAATGTTAATACAAGAAACTTTTTGCAGCAGCAATGGGGATACAGTTCATACTGGTCTTCCAAAACTGCAATCTTAGCAGGGAACAGGAATATTATTTTAACCAACCCAAAGGAAACACACAGTGGTCATGTAACAGAGGCCAACATTACCTACAAGCACCTTAAGTTCCAAGTAATCAATGTATACGCACCTCCGAGTATAGGAGAGAGAACAAGTTTCTTTAATAATTGGTTTCCAAGAATAGACGAGAGAGGTATTACTATTCTTGCTAGGGATTTTAATACAAATCTTGACCCTCATGGGAATAGAATAAGTTGATCACCTCCATCAAATGATCCTACCAGGAAGTTGTTTTCAGATCTAACAGCAGAATATATTGACACTGCATTAGCTACAGCTTGCGCAAAGCCTTTCATAACATATCACCAAAACATAAGAGGTGGCCACATGATGGCTACAAGGTTGGATTATATTTTTATTGATGCGAACCATGGGCATTACATTAAGAGAGTTGCTACCCAGTTTGACCATTTGCTAGTGGAATATGAATTGCACTTAGCTCCAGAAACTTCAAAGGCCAAACAATGGAGATTCGACAAAAAAAGCTGGCAGAACCAACTTCTTAGAGCAGAGGTAATCGAAGAAGTTCAGAGTATAGATGCTGGTGAAATTAAATCAAAGTGGTGAAATGATTTCACCATTTCACCTATCACCAATCGGCAATGGTGTAACTGGTGTAACTGGTGAATTGGTGTAATTGGTGAATTGGTGAATTGGTAAAATGATGACAGTGAATTGGTGAATTGGTGAAATGATGAGATGGAAAATGGCAAAATGGTGAAATAGTAAATTTCCAGAGTCCGGAATTATTTCAGTCTGGAATTCGGACTTATTTGCTCTTCAAAAGTTAGGTTTTGTTCAAATTTTTCCATTTTATATTTTTACAAGTACACTTAGAGATCAAAACTGTTAACTGTTTAAGTTCGAATTTAGATGCAAAATGCACAATATAAAAATAAATTTTGTAAAGTGACAGAAGCAAGTATTAATTTCTCTTTTCCATTTAGTGCTAGCACGAAAACTAAGGCGGTTTTGTTCTTTAATTAGTATTTGTTCGCCGGTTTGCGGATTATGGTTTACCTTAATTTTATTCTAACCAACCAAATTCATCAATCTCGTTGAAATAAAAGGAAAGATGCTTTTTTTAGAAGACAATCAATTCATCAATTCACTGTTTCAAAATTCACTAATTCACCGTTTCACCAATTCACTAATTCACCATTTTCACCAATTTACCAATTCACCAATTTCACAAATTTCACCATTTCACCAAAATTTTATTTTGGTGTAATTCTGGTGAAACTATTTCACCATTTCACCTGGTGAAATGGTTTAATTTCACCAGCTTCTTTAGTTCAGAGCATCACAAACTTTTCAAGGTGGGACCTTCACAAGTGTAGGATCCAATCTATAATTAGAGCTTTTAGACCACATCCCTCACCAGAAAAAAAAATTCAAAAGCTACAAAAGAGGCTGACTAAAATAAATAACGATACTTCTGGAAGAGAAAGAACTGACCATTCATTAGAAATGAGTGAGCATGTTAATGCTCAGCTACAAGAAGAGCTTCAAGCTCTTTCGGATAAATGGCAAACGAGATCTAATGCAAAATGGATTGAAGAGGGAGAAAAATTCACCAAATTTTTCTTCTCGCTTTACAAAACCAGAAATAGTATGACAAAATTCAGATACCAGAACATAATCAGGCAAATAGCCCTGCTGACAAACTGCAATACATGAAAAATATCTATCAAGATATATATAGAGCAGAAAATAATGATTCTTCAGTAGCAGAATTTTTCATCCAAGGTTTGCTGCAGCTTTCACCGCTCCAGAACTAAAGGCTAGTAGGTCCTATCTCTGAAGAGGAAGTTGGTAATATTATAAGCCAACTCTCTAATAATAAATCTTCTGGATCAGATGGTCTCACATACGAATTTTATAAAGGAATTAAAGAGGAAATAGTCCCTATACTTACAGGTCTCTTTAATTATCAGCTGGGAAAGGGCTTAGTGCCTAGGTCGTGGACCAAGAGCATTATTACCCTGATTCCAAAAAAGTCAGACAATCTTGAAAATATAGACAACTGGCAACCAATATCTCTTACAAATTGTGATGTTAAAATTTTTATGAAGATCCTAGCCAATAGGGTTAATACAATTTGTGAATCGATTATTGGACCATCACGGATGCTGCATTAGACATTATTACTACAATGAGGAATCAAGTAGATCAATCAGCTAGCCACTGGTTGTTGCTGCTTGATCAGCAGAAAGCCTTTGACCAAATAAGTTATGACTTTATCCTGCTGGTACTTGAGAAAATGGGATTTGATACCATGTTCATTAATATTATTAAAAATCTTTTTAAGCTCCAGACAGCACAGCACATATTGCAGATTCCAACCTCATTTCAGAACCAATAAGAGTAGAAAGAGGGGTTCGACAATGGGACCCACTTTCACCTCTTCTGTATATTTTAGCACTGAACCCACTCATCCTTAAAATTCAAGAAGAACTAAATGGAATAAAGGCAGCAGGACAATCCTTTAAAGTTACAGCATATGCTGATGACTTGACAGTAGGAATTGGATCCCCATTAGACTGGGAAAAGCTTGTGGTACTTCTTCAAAAATATGAACTAGCCTTTAACACAAAGATCAATCAAAAAAAATCAATTTTGGTACCACTTACCAACATGGCCAAAGCAATAACTTTGCTAGACCAAAATCTTTTTAAAATAGCTGAGGATGGTGCCTCGCTCAGGATTTTGGGCTATGAGATTGACTCTAGGGGCACTTCTAAAAAACAATTGTGGGAAAACTTAACCCAAAACATCAAACAAAAAATTGATAAAATCTCCAGTAGAAATTTGTCATTTAAGGGGAAAATTCTACTTACAAAGGCCCTTCTTATTTCTAAAATTTGGTATCTAGCATACTTGCTCCTACCTAAAAGAAAACAACTCAACAAAATTAATGTTCTGATCTCCAATTGGATTAAGAACAAATCCAAGTTACTTCCACGTTACTCAGCTTTTCAGCTGGATTACAACAGGGAGGGTTAAATGCCCCTGTTCTTAAAGATACACTTGACACTAGGCTTTGTTCAATTTGGATAAAGCTTTTGACAGCTAATAGCTTTTGGGCCAAAGTTGAACGAACACTAATTTCACAAAGAATACAAGATAAAAGGAAAATCTCGATTGTAACAGCTTTAACAACACTTCCAACTAGGCTTAAAGGGTGGCCGGATGCTTGGCAACCTTACCTAACAGCCTGGAAATGACTTAAGGGCACAATAGAATCCTCTAATAACTGGCCATGGGAAATTACACAATTAAAGATATGTGGTCAACTAGGGGATCAATTCACGGTCAAGAAAGCAACCGATACTCGATCAAGCCTACAGCAGCACAAACTCCAATAGCCTTACAAGACAATCCTCTAAACCACTATAGTTGGATGGAAAGTAAGGAAATATTGAATAAAAAGAAAGATATTTTTTGGCGGTTGCAGAATAAAGCACTTCCATTAGGCTACCGACTTATGCACATAGATAAAGATATAGATGGAAGCTGCCCAAGCTGCCTAGAGGAAAAACAAACACCAGATCATTTTGCATTGAAATGTAATATCAGTCAAACAATTTGGAGGATGAGTTACTCCTTTTTGAAGAATTCATCATTACACTTGATTCCACAAAACATGGAAGAGATCTTCACTGCTCAGAATATACAAAATGGTAGAATAAGAAGAGCAGCAATATGGCTGCATATTAATATTGTGTACGAGATATGGTATTGGTACACACAAGCTTGGTGGGGAAATAACAATATGAGAGAAGAAGTTGTGAAAAGGGTAGCCAAAGCTAGGCTTAGAAAAAGTCTTACGGTCTTAAACAAGACCCGTAAGAGCAAATCAAAAGAAAAGTTAACTCAGTTTTTAAATATAGTTATATAATTCTCTCCTAATTGTAATTGTTAGCTTTTATATGTATTTATAGTTTGAATAAAGTACGCCATTTCGTGTTTTAAAAAAAAAAAAAAAAACTGGATAGGCTTTATTTTGCTTTTGAAACCTAATGTGGGTTTTTGGAAAACCTCCATTTCATCTCTGATCAACGCCCATTGGGAGCTATAAATATCTTCTTGTCTTGTTGGGTTGTAACTGTGGTATCTTCTTTTGGGCGTTTAGAGTTTTGAATAATAATTTCTGTGAGAGTCGGGCCTGTTTGTTTGCTTCCTCCTGTGATAAATCTGGGTCTCTCTTCCTTTTACTGATAGCAGTTTCGCTCCTGTTGCGGCTAAGTGCTTCCTGTATTATAAGCGTACCGTAGTCCATAGTACCACATTCTTTTAGGAATAATGTTTCTTTTGTACTCAGATAAGTTTGTGCTTTATTATGTGTTGAGGTAGGGGCTTCTTCAGGTTTCTCTTTTGGTTCTGATTCTCTTTCGTTGTCCTTTTTTGTCCTTTAGTAAGACTTTATTCTTCCCTTTATTTGTTGGTGTATCTTTTTTAACTTCTTCAGACTTGGACACTTCTTCTCTTTCCTCTATCTTTCTATTTTCTTTTAGTGACAAAATAAAGCTTTCTATTTGATCTACCAACTCACAATTGCCATAATCAATAGTACCGGATTCTGACAAAACAATCGCTAACTGCCTACTAAATTTTTTTTTCCCCTTTAGTTAAACTATCTCTGGAATTTTATTTCTTGTATTACGCATTTTACTATATGATCCATTTTTAGATTGTGTCCAGTCGTATATTTCTATTGCATTTCTAATAATATGTACTGTTGCTGGATTTGCAATTCCTAAGAAATCTGCGACTACTCTATCCTTTTGCAAAATAAGACTGTTTCACGTTTCTAGCAACGATACTATTTCCTTATCCTGTTTGCTAAATAGACCTTTAAACTCCTCGAGATACTCCATAGAATTTTATTACTTGCTATAGTTTCCTGTTGTATTCGTGTTCTATTTGTTTATTTGTTTTGCTGACCTTTGTTTATTCCAAATACGTGACTGGTGTATGTTTTTGTTCAAATTTGTAACGTGTTAATTTATATTTGTTGTTGTTTTCCTGTTTGTTTGTTTTGGTATTGTTTATGCGTCGATTGATCAGAAATTTTCAGGGTCAGAGCCAAATTCCCAAAATTTCCAAAAATTTTCTAAAATTTTTCCGTAAAAGCGTGTACTTCTCTAGGCACACTGTCTTTGCTAATTTCGTTCTAGTAAATTACTAGTATTTTTGTGTTTGCTCTTCTTCTTATTAGAAGCTTTTGGATAGTTTTTTAATAAAAATTTAGTGTATTTGTGAGTTTTTGTTTTGACCGATTTTTGGAAAAAGGATCAGCGGAAAGAGTTCGATGAATGAACAGATAAATTATCATGGTTAATAAAACAATAAAACATATATTTTTCTAAAAAACGATCGATTAAGCGAACAGAATTAAACTTTGTACACTCTAGCGATTTTTTGTGCATTTTATTTTTTTAAACAGAATACATTTGTATAAAAAAACATATTGTGAAATGCGTTGTAAAAAATATATACAATTTTTAATAAATAAATATATTTATAAGTGCGTGCATGAGAACAAAAATGAAAGTTTTCTTAAATAATTGATGATCGATACTTTACCCATATTGTTAAAAATAATTAAATTGCTGATCATCAATTTTTAGAGAACTCTCAAGTTTACATTCTCACGCACTCATATAATTTAAGATTACAGGTACATACCAGTTCGGAACAAAGATTCATTGATTTGGCAATTAATATAATAATCGAGCAAGTACCTGGTATATACAAATGAACTCTCATGAGGTACTATCTAAATCCATGCAAAAGGTGCTGCACCATAAGTGTGGGCTTGAACTCGCAAAAAAAAAAAAAAAAAGTAGAATGCGCTACACCTTAGCATTGGAGCATTGGCGACTCTCAATTATGCTTGAGCATCTTCACACATACATAGAGTTGTTGAGCACAATATGCAATAGCAGAAGAGAAAGCCATATATCTTCATAATTTCTAATAAAGAGAGTGTTTAATATGAAATTCGATTGAGAATAATATTTGCGGTAAATTAAAAAACAAAAAAAAAAATTCTGCCTGTCCCTCCCGAATTTTGAAATCCATGTAATGCAAACTGAAAAATCAACTTTGCATAGCCTAAGTGATATACAGTATGTAAAATAAAGTTGAGTTTGTTTGCATTGGATTAAATTTGTGATTTCTATCGTTACAAAGGTAAGTTAGTCGTACTGTATAAAGTTATTATAATTTCCATCATAAATTATTAATTGATGATCCGGATAAGATCTGCAGAATTACTATATTGGGACAATAGTAAATTTTGGGGATAAGTACAATATAAACTTTTATTATATGCTGAAATCTTACAACTACCTCTATGGTAAGTGATTTTTTTATTAAGCTAACCGCTCAAGTCAATTAATTGAAAGTTGTAGAGCTCACTGAGACGCATCTAATGGCAGTTAGACCATTCAAATGGCCTAGTATACGCTGAGATATCACTAAAAAATGATCAGATGACTATATAAATTCCATGTAAACAAGGTGGTTGTAAGATTTCAGCATATAATAAAAACATAGTAAATCCAGTGTAAATCCCC
>QKWP01000297.1:309837-328347 GCA_003550325.1 Gigaspora rosea | reverse complement strand
TACATGTCGATTAATTGAAAGTTGTAGAGCTCGTCGAGACGCATCTAACGGTGGCTAGATCATCCAAATCGGCCCAGTGGATGGCGAGATATTATCATAGTCGGCCAATCATTTTTTTAATAATATCTCGCCATTCACTGGGCCGATTTGGATGAACTAGCCACCGTTCGATGCGTCTCGACGAGCTCTACAACTTTCAATTAATCGACATGTATCGTTAACTTAATAAAAAAAATACTTTTCATTTTGACTAATCTCAGATTGAAGCATATAGTTAATATCATAGGAATTTTGCCCCAATTTCTAATATAGAAATTCTGCTGATCTTATCTGGATCAGTAATTAACCCTATTGGCCAGAATCTTCATAAAAATCTTAACATCACAAATTCGTAAGAGATATTGGTTGCCAGTTGTCTATATTTTCAAAATTGTCTGACTTTTTTGGAATCAAGGTAATGATGCTCTTGGTCCACGACCTAGGTACTAAGCCATTTCCCAACTGATAATTAAAGAGACCTGTAAGTATAGGGACTATTTCCTCTTTAATTCCTTTATAGAATTCGTATGTGAGATCATCTGATCCAGGAGATTTATTATTTGGGAGTTGGTTTATGATATTACCAACTTTCTCTTCAGAGATAGGACCTACTAGCTTTAGGTTTTGGAGCGGTGAAAGCCGTGGCAAACCTTGGACGAAGAATTAATTCTACTATTGTTGAATCATTATTTTCTGCTCTATATATGTCTTGATAGATATTTTTCAAATTATGTTCTGGTATCTGAATTTCGTCATTTGCAGAGGTACTATTTCTGGTTTTGTATAGCAAGAAAAAAAATTTGGTAGATTTTTCTCCCTTTTCAACCCATTTTGCATTAGATCTCATTTGCCATTTATCTGAAAGAGCTTGATGCTCTTCTCAGATCTTTCTCTTCCAGAAACTTTGTTATTTATTTTAGTCAGCTTCTTTTGTAACTTTTGAATTCTGGTGAAGGTTGTGGTCTAAAAGCTCTAATTATGGATTGGATTCTACACTTGTGAAGGTCCTACCTTGAAAAGTTTGTGATGAGTAATCGACAGTAACTCTCTCCAGACCACGTCGATTTGGAGGTGAGAAAAACAAAAGGACTAAAATTTATAGAAAACACAGACACGAAAGAACTTCAGATAACAAAGGGCCGGGGGCCTGTGCCCTCTCAGTTAAAAAAAAAACACTGAAGGTGAAAGTGAAACAATGGAGACAGGAAAAATGAACAAAAAACGCAAAACAAAAGTTGATAGTTCAAAACAAAAACAAACAAAAAATGACACATACAAGGAAAACTTAAACACATTAGAAGCTACGGAGCTAGTTGACAAAGAACTAATCTGGGATGAAAAAGTAGAACAAGAGCTAGAGGCTTTAAAAGATGTTACGAATAAAATTTCAGTCAGAGTGAGAAAACTTAGGAGAATTCAAATATCATGGAACCTGCAGAGAATGCTTGGGCCATGGACAATGAAGAAGGCAACGACATAATGATGAAAACAGACCACAACAATACAGAAAAATCAATAGTTAACAATAAGCCCGAAAGTGTGGCATCAAAAGATAGATAATGGTCATCTTTCTTCACCCAGTTAAGAAGAGGATGCCCAATGTTCTCAGTCTTTTCCCCACATGATGCAATTAAAACCAAAAAACGAATTTGCCCTCATAATCGATATAAGTAATAACTATGAAACATTTAATGAAATAATGGCATCTTTATTTACAATGGCAAAATATGATATTAGTGCTGCCAAGCAGCATTTTATAAAAGGCATCAGAACATATTTGGAAATAACCTTTATTGATAAAGAGAAACAACAATACTATGCCGCCAAAGGCTTATCAATTTTGAATCGTACATACTTCGGATACATCCCTATGGGTGCTAGAAGATCTTTCTTATCGGTAAAGTGCTGTAATGTTCCTTTGGGAACCAGAGAGGAGATTTTAGGCGCTCTCTTGGAGGCCTTTATAGCAGTCGGAAAGATTCTTCAATAAAACTGCTGTTAATCAAAGGGACTCCATATTTGACGGATCAATGGGTGGTTACTTTTGAAACCACAGAGGACCCAAACATGGAAAAGAATATCCCCAGGTTCACCCAAGTATGGGATAACAAGGTCACGACTGAATGGTGCTCTGCAGAAAAAGTTTGCTACTTTTGCGAGGGGGTAGGCCATATTAAGAAAGACTGCAGACAGTTGCAGGAATCAATTGAATTAAAAAAGGCACATCGTGAATATATGCAGAATAAATGGTCAAAGGATACCAACTATGATAATTCAACAAACGAAACTCATGAAGAGCATTACCAAAAAGGGGAACTGCGTGAAATTAAGGAAGATCACACTGGACAAATAAATGACTCCGACATTACACACGATACACAGAGCACAGACCTGGACCTCTACGAGAATAGCACAGACCCTGAGGCTGCTTCTCAAAAAGGAAATGAAGCTGAAAGTTCAGGAAAATTAGAACAATCTAACATTATGATGCAAACAGATGAGCTTAGCTCGACAAAAATAACCCAAACCATCGTGGGAGACGCTGAGATGGTAATCTCAGTATCACAGATAACTCCTGAAATAGTAAAGGCATCTGAAATGCAGGACAGAGATGAACTGTCAATACTGGGTTATGGGAACCCAACAGGAAATGCTCCGCCAGAGGCAACAGGAGAACACATCTAGCCCTGCCGACCCCCGTATACGACAATGACACTGAAGGTCTCACCCTAGTCTCCTACAGGAGGCATCATGAAAAAAGGCACAGTAATCCTAATAAGGCGGAAAACCCTTGCAAGATCCAATATGGAAGTTCCCGGGGCAGGGGACATGCGCCTCAGAAATAACGAGATGGTCCCCCTTTTACACAGTGATTATGCCTTCTAATCATAAAATCAAAATAGCTACACAGACCTGTGGGCCGATAGCGTAAGTGGTTATACTCCCAGGTCGCCAAACGTAAGGTCACCAGTTCAACCCCCACTAGCGGATGAGAGGAAGGGCTGAACTAGGATGCTGGGACCGCGGTTGGTTAATTTAACCACATCGGTGTGTTTGTGCTGCCAAATTTCAAAAAATATTGGATACTACCAGTGGAATTCCAGTTGAATAAGGATAAATGTATACTTCTGGTGGGATTCTGGTTGAATGGTAACATGATAAAATAAGTGGCAAAGTTGCACTAACCCGATAAGGAAAAAGATCTCAGATGAACTCAGGATGGGCTCAGTCCTAACCCGAAACGGAAGGAGAACAAAAACTTTGGAAGGCCGAAGGAAGAAGGTACCGAGGACCTATCCCTCTGCCCTGGTTGGTATGAACAACTTGAGGTCTTGGTTGAAGTTGGAAGCTGAAACTTCGGAAGGCTAAAGGAAGGAAGTACTGAGATGATCTTATCTTCCCCATGCCTTGGTCAGTACAGACAACCCGAGGTTCCGGAAGAAGTTGGAAATCCGAAGACACCGCCGGCAGATTGGGTAACCAAAATGAGTAATATCTGGGTAACTGAGTACAGAATTAGGTAGTATAACTAGTCACAAAATATATAACAATATAGAAATATAATTTGAAAATTGCATGACCTTAATGTACAAAAATAACAAGGACCTTAATAAATGAGCACCATACATGCCCCAACAGCCATAGAGCTGAAGGGTTAAAAAAAAAAAAAAATAGCTACACTAAACATAAAAGGGTTGAACAACAGACATAAACAAAGTAGCACATTAACACTATTGAAATCTTATAATTTAGGTCTAATTATGTTACAGGAAACAAACTTGAGAAGTGCTAACACTAGAGAATTTTTAAAAGCACAATGGAACTTCAATTCTATTTGAACAGACAAGACTGCAGTTCTAGCAGGACAGAAGGATATAAAATTCAAAGACACTACTATCTCACAGGAAGAAAGGGTTATAACAACGTACTGCACAATTAACAAAAAAACTTACAAATTGACAAACGTTTATGCACCGCCATCACTAAAAGAAAGGGAGGCTTTTTTCCAGTCATGGACTCCACAAAGGGAAGAAGGCATAATTTGTATTCTTGCTAGAGATTTCAATACTAACACACAACCCAAACTTAATAGGATTAGCCAAGCTGCACCACAAAGTAATCCTACAAGGAAAATGTTAATAGAAAAACTGCGGAATACACAAATGTAGCTACAACATTAACCGAGAAACCTTTTCTGGCATATTATCAGAACACAAAAAACAATAGCTCCATGGCCACTTGCATCGACTACATTTTCATTGATGAAGACAATGGACATTTAATTTCAGGTTTCAATACCAGGTTTGGGGCTCTGATCACCTTCTAGTAGAATGTACGCTACAAAATAGAAGAAACCATAGTTGTACAACACAATGGCATTTTGAAGAACACTGCTTCACAAACAGCTGATTAATCCTAGATGAAACAAGAAAACCTCGACTTTAAGAGAAAGAATTGCCAAATGGGGCCCAAATGTAGTTACGACCATACAACTAGAAGAAGCCAAGGTTCAATTGGGGTGGAAACAGAATTATTAGCCAACAAGTGGCATATGTGTTCAAAGACAAAGTGGATAGAAAAAGGCGAAAAGTCCACTAAATACTTTTTCGCAAAATAAAAGGCTAAACAGGCAGGTAAAGATTTAAATCATATCATGATACCTGCAAAATCAAACGTAGGCAGCGACATTCTACAATACATCCGAGATTGCTATGCCAATCTGTACAAAGCGGAAAGAATAGACATGGCAGCAGCCGAGAAAATAACAGCAGCCCTTCCTCAAGTAACAAACAGCATGAATAAGGGACTAGTCTGGAGAATTACTCAGGATGACATAAGGGAGGTACTATGTGCTTTGCCAAAAGGAAAGTCACTAGGCACGGGACAGTCTGACTTATGAATTTTATAAAATTACTGAGACAGAAATTCTACCAGTTCTGGAGTCAATTTTTAACAGGGTTCTAGAGGAGGGCAACATGCCAGAGTCCTGACACAAAAGCCTTATAACCCTTATCCCCAAAAAGTCATCTAACCTAGAAGAACTGAACAATTGGTGTCCTATTTCTCTTGTAAACTGCGATGCAAAAATTTTCATGAAAATATTAGCTAACAGAGTGAACAAAGTATGTATAAAAATCATTCCTCACCACCAACAAGGGTTCGTCAAAAACCGACTAATTTCAGACACTGCCCTGGATGTTATCACTACTTTAAGATCTCTAAGGGAAGTTGATCAACAATACTGGATGCTCTTTGTAGACCAAGCGAAAGCGTTTGATAGAGTCAGTCATGAATATTTGGGTCTGGTATTACAGAAAATAAATTTCGATCAACTTGTGGTAATTTAGTTTTAAACCTGTTTGGAAGTCAGGAGGCTCACATAGTTAAAAAAAACAGGGAAACTCTCGACCGCTTTCAAGGTGGAAAGCAAGGTGACCTGCTCCCCCTTTTATACGTACTTGATATTGAGCCTTTATTGGGTCAACTAACAGCAAACATTCAAGAGATTTCAGTTGGCAGCCAATATTTTTTTTTCTTTTAACCCGACAGCTCACAAGGCCGTTGGGGCGCGTTTGGTGCTCTTATTTTAATTCAATGTTTAATACATATTGATTACAGTATACTAGCTAATTTAACTATCTATTCTAATGCAAGCGAATTTCGATCTTTGCTTGTTCGAGCCCTTAATTAGTCCTGTCTTCAGGACCTTAAATTCATTTGTCAGCCTGTAACTCATGTGCCGAATCACTGCATCACAGGACAAGGCTTCCTTACCCCATATATACTCTGCGAACATGCACTAGAGTTCGTAGACGACTGTCGTGTGTAACTATGATACTGCCTCTTTCTTGCCGAAGTTTTGAATATTGTCTGCGGAAAAGACGTCTTCTATCGTTTTTGCCAGTGTATCCCCTTCCTCCAAGTTCAAATTACTATATGCTTTCTCCCAGAAGATCTTACTGACCCTATATGTAATGCCAAAATATTCTCGGCTCTGGGTACTGCCCTCACTCCATGGACAGTCCCATTTTCATTTCCCCCATGTGTTTGGTACAGTAATTTAGCGGGAGAGCCCCATGGTGTAGCCTCCACATAATGTCCTTTTTTATGTTTGTGATTCCGTTCAGACTCAACCAGGTCGGAACGTGGTTCTTCTTTTCTTCTGTGCTATCAGTACCTGGTTTCTTGTTGCTTTTGAGCAGTTCAATAACGCGCTTGGTTGAAATCTGCTTGCTTATCCATTGGTCTATCATAATTTCAGGTTCTTCCCATGGCCAGTTGGATCTAGCTTGAATACTTCCTTTGACTCTTCCCCCAAGCTCTTATATATAGCTTCCATACATTTGGCTAAGTTTTTAGTTTAACTGGGTTTGCATTCAGGGCCTGTAGAGGTGAAATGTCCCTCTTCTTCCTTAGCTCCTTTGCGATTATATCTCTTAGTGCTACCGCCCATGTACAGTTCTTCGTGACTAGGCTCTTCCAGACCATAATGAGTCTGGCATCGAGAAGGTCACTTAGAATTGGGGCCCTCAGTCCTAGATTCTCAAGTGACTTTTGGAAAGTAGAGTACTTAGGCAACATCCTCGATTTCTGTTTAATCCAGAATGAGAGTTGGTCGTTGATTTCTGCCAGCTGCTTCCTGTTCGGGGGGCATATATACGAAATTGACAGGGCCTAGGATCGATTTTCCGAACACGTGATCTTCCGACATCAATTGTCTTTGAGAAAAAAAATTGATTTATGTTAGGGTTTGGGTTCATGGTGGTTAGAAGGAGCATTATATAGCAAAATTGTGCGATGAAACTTTTTTGTTAGGTCAGAAAGACGATTTGCTAGTATAAATCTTGCGATAAATCCGATTTTTGAAAAACAAACGTTTGTTTTGAATTTCTTTACGTTACACCTGATCCTGATTTTTAATTGGCTAATTAACGTTGGAAGATCACGTTTTCAGAAAATCGATCCTAAGTCCTGGTGTTGTTCATATATACGCCGAGTACCAGATCCGTGACAATTTCAGGGAGTTGATTACTAATATTTCCCCCCTGAAGGAGAGATTCCTTTTACCATACTTTTCCAATAACCTCTTAATCTCTTCAATTTTTTTGGCCCAGAAGCCTTTCACTGGAGAGCCGTCTCTTTTTAGTTTGTGGCCTAAAATTTCCAGAGAGTCGTCTTCCCCACACTTAGCAAGTTCTTTCTCCCCTTCTAGTTCTACTCTCTCCGCAGTTGAAGTCAACGGTATCAACTTAGTCTTCCTTTTATTTACCTTCGCATTTGAAGCAGCTTTATAAGTATGTAGGAGATCTTTTAACCTCTTCCAATCTGAACTCAAGCCCAACCCAATAGTGAGATCGTCAGCATAAGCCGCCAGTTTAAAGTATGAGTTTCCTAGTGGCAAACCCCTGGTTTGGTCCCTGATCTGTATTAGCAGTGGTCCAAAAGCAATTATATAAAGTAACGGCGATAGGGGGTCACCCTGGCGTACCCCCTGCTAACTCTAAATGACTTTGAGATCTCGTTGCTTCCTATGATGTGAGCCTCTTGGTTTGCAAAGAGGTTATTTACCACCTTTATAAATGTGCTACTAAAGTTCATTTTCTCTAGGACCTTACTTAGATATATATAATTGACCCTATCAAAAGCTTTCGCTTGATCAATCAGCACCAGCCAATGTTCATCCGAAGTTGCCCTCAGAGTCTGTGATTAGTCTACCAGCTACAAAGCCATTTTGATGGTTAGCGATGATTTCATTGCATATCATGTTTAATCTTCCTGCTAAAATCTTCATAAAAATTTTTGCGTCGCTGTTGACCAGAGAAATTGGTCGCCAGTTACCAACATCCTCCAGGTTTTCCTCTCTTTTAGGTATCAGGATTAAAATGTTTTTGTGCCATGACGAAGGCATCCTGCCTTCTTTGATTACATTGTTAAACACTACCTCCAGTATTGGTGCCAGATTTTCTGCCAGTGTTTTATAAAATTCATAGGTTAGCCCGTCCGTTCCTGGTAATTTATTTCCTAGCAGTTCCTGTATTGTCTGAAGTATTTCTTCTTTTCCTATTGGACGTATCAAGGTACGGTTCCATTCTTCACTGACCTGTGGGAGGTTATTTGTAATTTTGTTTACTGCCGCCATGTCGATCTCTTCGGTTTCATAGAGCTTTTATGTAGAAATCCCTGATGTGGCGCAGGGTATCCCTTTCATGGTGACTGTTTTCTGGAGGTTTAATTTTATCCTGACAGCTTATTGATTTTCTGGCTTTATATTGGGTATAGAAGTATTTGGTGGAGCGTTCCCCTTCTTCTATCCACTTCGCTTTCGTTCTTCTGCACCAATTTTCTGACATTTTTTCCAGTTCTTCCTTTAACTGGATTCTGAAAGCTTCTAGTTTATGACTGGCTACTACGTCTAAGGGGTTTTTGACCACCCTTATTGCACAATTCGTAATCTTCTTATGCAAAGTCTCAATCTTTTTTTCTGGTGGTTTCGGTCTTCTGAAAGCTCTAATAATTGACTGGATATTTAACTTACAAAGGTTCCAGTCCTGTGTGGAACTCTCCTCCTCTAGTTCCTTTATTACCTCCTCCAGGATTCTTTCATTATCGAGACTTTCTTTATCAACCTTCCATAGCGGGCTATGTCTGCCTTTGCTTGAGGACATGAGAGAACATTCTAGAAGCATATGATCTGAGTTGCCAAAGTGTAGAGCAACCTCATTGACTAGGTGCCCATATCCTTCCTCCACAAAAATATAGTCTATACAGGTGGCCATTGTTTGTCCTCCTTGAGTGTTTTGGCCTCTGAGCAATCTGCCACATTGATAAAGTCACGTGTTAGTTCTGCCAGCAGCTTTCTTAATGGATCATGTTGCGGCGAAGCTTGACTGATCCGGTTGATTAGCGGGTCTAGGTTAATGTTCAAATCTCCTGCCATAATATTTATTGCTCCTTGTTTTATCTCCGGGGTCCAAGATTTGAGAAACTCTACTCTGTCTGGGGAGTTCGGCGGCACATAGATATTAGTGATATGATACTCTTGTCCTTTAAAGGTAAATTCTGTTCCTATAATTCTTCCCCATGGGTTATTTTTATGTTAGAGAATTCTATATCCTTGTTGCCTGCCAGGATTGCTGCCTTATTAGACCAAATTGACTCGTGTATCCACTGTTTTTTTAAGAAGATCTCCATGTTCTTATTATTTAAGTTGGTTTCTTGCAGGCAAATAATGTCCAGTTTATACGATTTTATCAAGGTAAACGTATTTTTTTGCTTGCCTCTGTCATTTATCTCTTTCACGTTCAAGGTTGCTAATTTGAGCTTGATAATCTGAGGCATATTAACGTAAAGGGTTTGTGTCCCAAACTAGTGTTGGGATTGGTTCACTGTCCCCTTATGGATATAAGGGGCAGATCTTCTGCTATCTTTTTTCTTACTAATTCCTCCATTTTTGGTAACAGGTTTCTTATATATAACTATTGTGAACCCATCCTCCTTCAGGTCTGGAGCGTATTCTTTTTCGGCGTCTACCATAGGGAGGACCGCCTTAATTGGTTCTGTGTTCTCATTCAGGTCTTTGAAGTTCCCAGAGTTGTCGTACATTTCTGACAACTCGTCACAAGTGGCTTCTGTTTCTTCCTGATTTGATGCCATAACTGCCTCTTTGTTTACGGGGGTTGTGTTTCAGTTTGAGACTTTCCTTCAGTTACCTTTTCTGTAGCTATCGCACTTGATTCTGATTGAACGATTTGTTCATGTACTTCTGTTTGCATGTTATCTGATGTGGAAGAAGTGAAGGCCTCCTTCCCTTGCATATTATCAGGTTCTTCAACTGTTGCAATGATATTTTTCTGGTTGTAAAGCCTGCTTCTTGCTTAATGTTGTTAGTCGAAATACTTAATTTAGTTAACTATTTAGGCAATTAGTGTCTAAATATATTTCGACATGGCATTATTTTTTTTCGAAATGTCAAAAGTCTAAATTTGCCTAAATGTCTAAATAGTTGACTAAATAAATACTATGTGACTAAATGTCTAAATAGTTGACTAAATATAATACTATATGACTAAATGTAAGATTCTATTTAATTATAGCGCTTTGCAAAAAGTGTGACCTGTGATTTACATGGTGATGATGGTGTAATGTTGTTAGCCGAAATTGTTTTATGCTTGTAGAAATATTTCGACATTTGATATTTAGGCTGCCGAAATATCTAAATATTATCGAAATCCTAAATTATGCCGAAATGTCTAAATAATGTCGAAATGTCTAAATAATATTGAAATGTCTAAATTAAAAATAATATGAAAAAACATATAGTAATAGATTTGCTATCCAAACAAGCTCTAGCGTTCATACTTTAACATCAATACCTCTAGTCTAGGACTAAAGTCTAGGACTAATTATTTGAACCCATACCAATCAACTCACGTATAAACTACTGACCTCCCGGTTCTAAAATTTTCTAAACCCCAAGGTCCTAAACTACATGAAAACAGAAGCATAAGAAAGATGTCTAACATACGCCCATATAGCTAAAGAGAATCGGGGCGTCATCCTGCAGCATCTGTTTCAGGGGATAGGTTAAAGCGGAGGGAATTTTTGATGATCGACAGATGATCGACCAATCAAATTGCGAAACTTTGACTGACCCGGATCATCCCGAAGAAAACAAAACAAGCGAAAAAAGAGAAAAATGCGAAAAATACAAGAAACGGTAGTCTAAATCTACTTTGGTACATTAATAAAAAATGTCGGGAAGGCAATTTTACCTATAGGCCCTTCTAAATATAACACAACCGACCCTAACCCTATCCCTAATCCAAATAAACGTTAAATTAGATAATTTTTCAAAATTCCCTCCGCTTTAACCGACCACTGTTTCAGGTCCCTGCACTGCCATTGCAGCCGCGGAACTGTATGTAAATATCACGAAGTAGGGATGCGAATCAATTCTAAAAATCAAAATCGATGATCGAAACCTCAAAATCGTTTTAGAATCGATGATCGAATTCTAAATCTTTATAGTTATTTCTTGTATTGAGTGCCTGATTAGATTCTAGTTTTTATCATTTAATACTGTAAGTTATTAGGTTTTACAAATAATATGAAGCAATGTACAAAGTTTTTTGGTTGTTTTAAAGCTATACCAGAGCTTATTGCGCTTTGCAAAAATGTGTGATCTCTGCAGATCATGTTGTCACGAGAAATCAACGATTTTTCAATTCTTAAAGAATTTTAATGATTTCGGATAAAACATAGACGTTTTTGATGAAAATGATGATCAATAGGGAATTAAAATTTTCCACCATCATAATGTTGTTAGTCGAAATACTTAATTTAGTCAACTATTTAGGCAATTAGTGTCTAAATATATTTCGACATGGCATTATTTTTTTTTCAAATGTCAAAAGTCTAAATTTGCCTAAATGTCTAAATAGTTGACTAAATAAATACTATGTGACTAAATGTCTAAATAGTTGACTAAATATAATACTATATGACTAAATGTAAGATTCTATTTAATTATAGCGCTTTGCAAAAAGTGTGACCCTGTGATTTACATGGTGATGATGGTGGAAAATTTTAATTCCCTATTGATCATCATTTTCATCAAAAACGTCTATGTTTTATCCGAAATCATTAAAATTCTTTAAGAATTGAAAAATCGTTGATTTCTCGTGACAACATGATCTGCAGAGATCACACATTTTTGCAAAGCGCAATAAGCTCTGGTATAGCTTTAAAACAACCAAAAAACTTTGTACATTGCTTCATATTATTTGTAAAACCTAATAACTTACAGTATTAAATAATAAAAACTAGAATCTAATCAGGCACTCAATACAAGAAATAACTATAAAGATTTAGAATTCGATCATCGATTCTAAAACGATTTTGAGGTTTCGATCATCGATTTTGATTTTTAGAATTGATTCGCATCCCTACTTCGTGATATTTACATACAGTTCCGCGGCTGCAATGGCAGTGCAGGGACCTGAAACAGTGGTCGGTTAAAGCGGAGGGAATTTTGAAAAATTATCTAATTTAACGTTTATTTAGATTAGGGATAGGGTTAGGGTTGGTTGTGTTATATTTAGAAGGGCCTATAGGTAAAATTGCCTTTCCGACATTTTTTATTAATGTACCAAAGTAGATTTAGACTACCGTTTCTTGTATTTTTCGCATTTTTCTCTTTTTTTGCTTGTTTTGTTTTCTTCGGGATGATCCGGGTCAGTCAAAGTTTCGCAATTTGATTGGTCGATCATCTGTCGATCATCAAAAATTCCCTCCGCTTTAACCTATCCCCTGAAACAGATGCTGCAGGATGACGCCCCGATTCTCTTTAGCTATATGGGCGTATGTTAGACATTTTTCTTATGCTTCTGTTTTCATGTAGTTTAGGACCTTGGGGTTTAGAAAATTTTAGAACCGGGAGGTCAGTAGTTTATACGTGAGTTGATTGGTATGGGTTCAAATAATTAGTCCTAGACTTTAGTCCTAGACTAGAGGTATTTATGTTAAAGTATGAACGCTAGAGCTTGTTTGGATAGCAAACCTATTACTATATGTTTTTTCATATTATTTTTAATTTAGACATTTCGATATTATTTAGACATTTCGACATTATTTAGACATTTCGGCATAATTTAGGATTTCGATAATATTTAGACATTTCAGCAGCCTAAATATCAAATGTCAAAATATTTCTACAAGCATAAAACAATTTCGGCTAACAACATTATTCTTGCTGCAACGGATGCCTGAGGAACTGTTGGCAATCTTTCCTAATGTGTCCCTTCTTCTCACAGAAGTAACAGACTTTGGATGCTGATTTCCATTCTTTCGTAACCTTATGTCCCAGACATGAGTAAACCTGGGTATCCTAGCCTCAAGGTCATAGTCTTCCGTAGTTTCAAAAACAACGATCCATTGGTTAGTGGTATAGGGTGTTCCTTCGATTAGCAACGGCTTAATCGACGTGACTTTCCCGACCCTGTCAAAAGCTTCCAGTAGAGCCTCCGAGACCTTTTCCTTCTTGCCAAGTGGGATGTTTCTGCATCTAATCGACAGGAAGGTCTTCCTCGTGTCCATTGGAATGTACCCGAAGTACGTTCTATTCAGTATCTCAATGCCTTTCGTTGTGTACTGTTTCAGGGTATCCTTATCATTGAAAGTAATTTCTAGGTATGTTCTGCATCCTCTCATAAAGTGTTGCTTTGCTGCGCAGATATCAAATCCTGCTGTTTTGAATAACGATTCCATAATTTCATTGAATGAGCAGAGTAGATTGCTTATTTCAACTATCTGGGCCGAGAAAGACTAAAAAGTCGATCTGCCTCTTTTTAATTTCAAGAACAGAGAGGTCCATTGCCTATCCTGCGTAGAACCTTTTCCTTTGGGATTCCCATCTTTACGAACTTCCTCACGTGGGGGTTCCGACGAGGTCTCTTCCTTACATTCCGTGCCCGTGGTTTCTTCCAAGTCGAAAAATTCTACATCTTTGTTGAAAAATTCCTCTCTTGATTTTTCATTTGCCGCTTTCATGTTTGACGACCTAATTTCATTTATTGCAGTATCGATGTCTTTTGTTGCTTGCTCTTCTGAGAGAGGGGTGTAACATTTGTAATTCAATCTCGCTACATGCGTCAGTAGGGGTATTTTTCAATGTTGAGTTGACGTGTACTGTTTGTTTTGCTGTGAGTTCATTTGGGTTGTTGTTTTCTTTGTTCGTCCCATTTGACGTATTCGGTTGGTTTGTTTTTCTTCTTTTACCCATTTTTTCCACTTCGTCCATACTATAAGTCACCTCTAGTCTATGTTTCTTGTTCCTATGGGGACAAGCCCTGTTCCGATGTGATTTGTAAACTTTTCTGTTAAGATGTGTGCTTGTATCTTTGAAAAATAAAATACCCGTCTTCTGCTTTATGTGGTCAGGAGAAAGTGTGTGTAGATCCCTGGCAGCCAATATTTCAAATTGACAGCTTATGCCGATAATCTAACGATTGGCATTGGAAGGATTTCTGATGGAGAAAAGGTTGAGGAGCTCTTTGACCTTTATGAAGCAACTTCAAATGCCCGGATTAACAAAGACAAAACAAAGTTATGTCCCCTCACCCCCAATGCGGAAAGGGCCACATGGTTCAACAGGTCTCACTACAGGAAAGTTGAAGAACAGGAACTGATTAAGATTCTTGGGCATGAACTTCAAAGGAATGGATCCCCCTGGAAGCGGCTATGGAATGAAACAATCAAAGAAATTAAGGGTTCGCTAGAGAAACTTGAAAAAAGAAACTTATCACTTAAGGGCCATATCTTGGTAGCAAACACCTTAATATTGTCCAAAATCTGGTACATTTTATATCTGCACCCCCTAAAAAAAACAAATATCGGAAATAGACCAGCTAATATCAAACTGGGTCAAAAACAAATCGAAAATGCTTCCTAAATTTATAGTTTTTCAGAAACCGGTCGAAGAAATGGGACTGAAAGCACCAGTCATTAGAAACATGCTAGAAGCACAAATGCTAATGGTCTGGGTTGGACTGATCTTACAAATGTAAAAATCGAGCTAGAAGCTGTCAAAATAACAACGAGCACTTGGCCTAATGAATGGAAAGCATACCTGCTGGCTTGGAAATGAGCTGGAGGCATCTTGAGTTCGGAGGGTAGCTGGCCATGGGACCCGAAGGACCTCCAGATAAAAGGCGTAAGTGGTTCAGAGTTCACGGTTAAAAAACTAATTGAGTTACTCAGGCGCCGATCTGAGATGGTAGAAACAAGTACATTAGCAAACTTGCGGTCTTATACCTGGCTACGACAGAAAAACACACTCAATAAGAAAATAGATATAATGTGGCGCCTGTGGCACAGAGCCCTCCCACTGGGGTATTGGCTGAAGTATGTGAATCCGGAACTAAACGACTACCCGTGGTGCAGGGAGGTGCCACAAACAATTGAACACTTCGTCTTTGACTGCCAAATAAGCAAAGAAGTCTTGGCCCAAACATACAACTTCTTAAACATAGACAACACGGGGTCCCCCAACAAACATAGATGAAATATTCATGATAAGGAATTCACATATGAAAGAACATTCAGCTATGGTTCTCTGGCTCCACATGAATGTCGTCTATGAGACCTGGTGTCTATACACTGCACAAAGGTGGGGGGAAGGCACTGAATGTGGAATGACAGGGCTGACTGGCATTAGGGCCAAGGTGATAACTAGATTAAAGAACAAAATAAAAGTCTTATTCAACCTTCTTAAAAACAAATCAGATAAAATTAAGAAAAAATTTTTTAGCCATTAGGCACATAAAATCTAAGCTTGATGGACATTAGTGTACAGGTTGGTTAACTGGTGGTGAATCGATTAGTATAGCGAGTTTAGAATAATAAGACCTTCCAAACGTATTTTATTTTATGTCTTAAATAAATGAGCGCCAACATGCACCCCTAGCAATAGAACTAGAGTTCAAAAAAAAAAAAAAAAAAGAGTTTGTGATGCTCTGGACTTCCTTGATTATCTCCGCTCTAAGAAGTTGGTTTTGCCAGCTTTTTTGCCTTTGGAGTTTCTGGAGCTAAATACAATTCACATTCCACTAGCAGATGGTCTGAATTGCCAAACTGGGTAGCAACTCTCTTAACATAATGCCCATGGTTCGCATCAATAAAGATGTAATCCAACCTTGTAGCCATCATGTAGCCACCTCTTGTGTTTTAGTGATATGTTATGAAAGGTTTTGCACAAGCTGTGGCTAATGCAGTATCAATATATTCTGCTGTTACATCTGAAAACAGCTTTCTTGTAGAATCATTGGATGGATGTGATTGACTTATTCTATTCCCATGAGGGTCAAGATTTGCATTAAAATCCCTGGCAGGATAGTAATACTTCCCTGTCTATTCTCGGAGACCAATTATTAAAGAATCTTGTTCTCTCTTCTATATTCAGAGGTGCATATACATTGATTAATTGGTGTTACTCGACCACTGTGTGTTTCCTTTGGGTTGGTTAAAATAATATTTCTGTTCCCTACTAAGATTGCAGTTTTGGAAGACCAGTACGAACCGTTCCCCATTGCTGCTACAAAAAGTTTCTTGTATTAACATTCTCTAAGTTAGTTTCTTGAAGCATAATTAAGTCTAAATGATATGATTTTTTTTATTAACCCTAGACAGATATACTAGGGGTGCTTAAAGGTGCTCTTTTATTAGAATCAACTTTCATAGGGGCCTTCCTAGTTGGTAAGGACCCCTACAAGATTTATGTGTACTATTATATATATTTAATCAAACTAATTCTAAAAGACAGTCAACCACCAAATCGCAGAGCTTTGGCGGCCTCATAACCAGGGTTGTGCAAGCTATATATCTGGTGGTTTTTTTATCGAACATCGGACATTTCCGAATTGTCCTATGCAATTCCAATGTTCTATGTGGCACAGCTATGGTTGTCACTGGACAATACTGGACAATGTCCGATCACGTTTATGGACAATTTTCCAATGTCTAATGATATGTCCAATGCTGATTTGCTCATGACCAAGGTGAAAACTATATTTAGTTTAGTGTATCTATGTTTATTGATTTTTTTTTATTTTTAGCTTGGGAAACTATCCCTATACATATATGGTTTAAATAGAAACTTTTTGCCATTTGTTCAAAGATTCATATTAAAAAAATCGAATTTCCCACCAGCCGATACATATAAATTGATCACATTATGAAATGTTTCTAAAACTTGGACACTATGAAACAAAACTTAAACGGATTGAATGGATCTATTATCATTTAATTAATTGTAACACATAATGATTATTAAAAATTGCACCTCATATAATTGTACATACGTACATACTAATCTTTCAAAGGATGATATAATAAATATATGTACAGAATTATTTCGCTAAAAAGAGTTGGTTTATTAATAAAAGTATAGCTTTATTTATGAAGTTCTATAACACAACACTTAATAAATAAAAAACTCTTTTTATTATTGCGATTGACTAAAATCTTTGTTGATTACAGATGCAATTCTATTGGTTAATTTTCACATGTTAAATTAAATGACTAATCATACGAAATGATTTAATATCATGTGATTAACCAATTGCAAAGAAGTTATCTTATATGTCCAATCCTATGTCCATTGCTTTTGATCAGACATTCGGACAATGGATATCGGACAGATTTCCATTGTCCGAATTCCATTCATGCCAACCCTGCTTGTAACCTTATATACCTTTAATGATTTTATATAATTTTTTCTGTTTTTTCGAACTATTACTGAGTGTGTGGCAGAGTACATCTACTTCATGTTTTAGACGAGCCTTTACTCGAGAGTTTGGTTTTTCTTTGGTACCCCATCTCTTGGTCGTATACATACACCATATTTCATAAATGGTGTTTATGCGGAGTCATGTTATCGCTCCTCCTGTCCAAAGGTTTTGAATTGTAAAGATCCTGTCTATATTTGCTGGAGGTGTTTCTACTTCCACTGTGTCGATCATCTCGTATATATCCTCCAGACTTCTCTAATTATTCTACACTCTAGTGCGAAGTGATCAATCGTCTGCACTTCTTCTGGGCACCAGGGACAATCACTTAGCTCAGTACTCATGTGTTTTAGCCAGTAACCTAGCGGTAAAGCTTTATGGTATAGGCACCAGAATATGTCCATTTTTTTGTTGGGAGTCTTCTTCTGTGACAGCCACTCGTGAGGTTTATCCTCATTGTTATCTGTCTCAGTTTGTATAGAGATCCTTCCATTTCTGTATATTTCTACGACCTTTTTGACTGAAATTTCCATCCCTTCCAATTTCTTCACACTTATTTTCTAGGGATCCCACGGCAAGTCTTCTCTGGTGTTTATCTTGCCTTCCGCACGTCTCCACACTAGTAGGTATGATTTCCACTTGTTGGGCCAGCCACTAGTTCTGACTGTTTCCAGTCCAAGTTCTTGCTAGGCACTTGTGTTTCTTTTGTTCTTTAGAGTTTTATTGATTCCTTCTCTGAGTCCAAACCACACCATAAGCATCTGAGCCTCTAGCATGTCCCTAACAATTGGAGGCTTTAGTCCAAACTCCTCACTGGGTTTTTGGAACGTCGTAAATCTTGGAGATTATCCCATTAATCTCTGCAACATGCTTTTTTTTAGATGGTTGTAAGTATGCAGCATACCATATTTTTGATAAGATTAATGCTTTGCTACAAGGGATCTTTTCTCGTAGGTTTCCAGAGAGCTTTTCATTTTTTTGATTGTCAGGGTCCAGAGGTCCTTCCATAGGGATCCATTTATTTGCAAGTCATATCCTAGTACTTTTATTAGGGTTCCGCAATTTGATTTGATCTTCAAATATTTGAATCAAATATTTGATCAAATTCAAATTCAAATTTGACTATATTTGATTTGATCAAATTCAAATATGGCCAAATTTGATTTGATTCAAATTCATCGATTTACAC
>QKWP01000297.1:290791-306843 GCA_003550325.1 Gigaspora rosea | reverse complement strand
CTGGTGTTCTGGAAGTATGTTAGGAATGGTCTTGTTTCTGAGCATTCAGCAGCATTGAAAAATTCTAGGACTTTCCCTTCCAGTATATCTTTAGAGGGGTCTCTTTGTGGAGTTGCTTGGCTGACTCTATTCATTGTTGGGTTTAGGTTGAGATTAAAATCTCCTGCAATAATGTTAATATTGTCCGGTTTTTGTATAGGGTTCCAGTCATTGAGGAACTTTACTCTGTCTGGTTGTTGCGGAGGAGCGTATACGTTGGTTGCAGTGAAGAGGTGGCCTTTAAATATAAATTCTGTATTTATGACTCTGTTGTTCAATTTTATCTTAGTCGATTTGAATTCTATCTCTTTGTTACCCGCTAATATGGCAGTTTTACTTGTCCATATGGAGTCATAGATCCATTGGGCTTTGAGAAAGTCTCTAGTGTTTTTATCTGTAGTATTTGTTTCTTGTAGGGATATTATATCCATTTGATATGATTTTAGCAGCGTGAGAGTTATACGTTGTTTATCCTTATTATTTATCCTTTTACGTTCAGGGTTGCTATCTTAAGTTTAAAGCTTTGTGTCATGATCCGTAAAAGGTAGGGTCCTTGACTAACGACGGGAAGGGTTACCGACTCTCCCCTTTTTGCTATAGGGGGATTTTCTATTTTCTAAATCCCGTGACATTGTGTTGTCAATTAGTTTACTTTTCCTTGACGCTGCTGATTGCTTATTTACCACAGTGATGAATTCATCTGTTAACGGCTGTTCAGGATCGTTTGGATTAGTGGATTCCATAGTAGTTTCGGAGAGCTTAGGGTCCAGCCACTCCTTGCTGTGAGCATTTGTGTTGCTTGTAGGGGGAAGCGTGTCTAGTTCGTCGCGCAAGTTAACATTGCCTCGCATATATTCCGGTAAGCTTGGGGTCTCTGGGCTGTCTTGTTGTGTTACCATATTTTCTCCCTTGTCTGGGGCCTCTGCCATGTGCTCTTTCTGGGTTACTGGAGCCCTTGTTGTTGGTTCTGTTACCTCCATTCCTGTATCATTCGTGACCAGGCCGGAGTCTGTATTTGTCTGGTTTTCCTTTTCAACAGGGCCCTCCCCTGATTGATGTATTTGTGCGTCCACAATGCTTGTGCTAATTTCCATGTTATCCATTACAGTGTCTGGGGTGGGTGCATGATGGGGCACCTGTTCAGGTGCTTCATGTTTCTCATTGCCTTTTTTAGCAAAGAGGTCCGCTTTCTTTCGTTTATATTCCCTGTGGGCGTTCCTTAATTCTACCGATTCTTTGTATTGTTCACATTCTCGTTTAATGTGACCTTCTTTTTCACAAAAATAGCAAACTTTGACCGCTGATCTCCACTCTGTATAGACTTTGTTATCCCACACGTGTGTGAACCGTGGGAGTTTATTTTCAAGGTCTGGGTCCTCGGTCGTTTCGAAGGTGACGATCCATTGGTCGGATACATATGGTGTGCCTTCTATTATCATAGGTTTAATCGGTACTATATTTCCGAAGCTTTCAAAGCTTTCCCGGAGCGCTTCTGTGATGTCGTTTTTATTCCCAAGGGGTACGTTTTTACACCTAACCTGAAGGAACGTCTTTCTCGTATCGACTGGGATATAGCCGTAGTATGTCTTCCGTAAAATTTCTAGTCCCTTCGCGGCATAATACCTTTGTTTGTCTTTGTCTATAAACGTAACTTCTAGGTGCGTTCTGGTTCCTTTTGTGAAGTGAGCTTTTGCTGCAGAAATATCATATTTGGTTGACTTGAATAAAGAGGCCATAATTTCATTAAAGGAACTTTGAATGTTGTGGATATCTATGATTAGGGCATTGTTATTTTTAGATTTGATGGCTTTTCTGGGAGAGAACGTCGAGAAGGTGGCCCTTCCTCGTTTAAGCTTGGGGAAAAGAGCCGCCCAATTTCTGTGCGAGTTGTTGTCTGTTACTTCATCCTGTAGTGAGAGAGTATTTTGGTCCGTTTCTTCGACCGGGTCTTGCATTAATTCTTGTTCTAACTTCTGTTCCTCTTGCTTCTCCTCGTTTATCGTGGATTTCCAGTTGTCTCCCTCTATTGGAGGTAGCTGTGTTTCTTCTTGTTCCCTATTGAGGGATTCCTCGGAAGTGTTGTTCCATATATTCGTAGTGTCTTTTAGAGCATTGAACTCTAGTTCTACTTTGTCTCCCCAAGTAAGAGAGTTAATATCAGTGTTATGTTCTGTGACCATACTATTAGTTAAAGCGTCGTAGCTGTTGTAAAACGCGTTTTCTTTGTCATTCCCTGTATTGTTCATTTTTTTTTGTTTTTTATTTTGTTGTTCTGCCATGTTTTTTTCAAATATTTCTTCGTGTTCGTCTTCCTGTGTACGTGTCCTTTTTGTAAGGGCGTTAGCCCTTACTACCCCTTCTTCTTTGTGAGTTTTGTCTAGTCTCCTGTAACGGATTATTGTTATTCTGTGTGTGTCTCTCCTCTACCTCACCTGAACTGGAGAGAGTGCGTGCAGATCCTGTAAATTCGATTTTTCAAAATACACACATATAGAAGAAAAAACAAGGACAAAGAAACAAGGGCAAACGGGGCTTGTCCCCTCAGGAACAAAAAAAGAAATTATAGCGAGTTCGACGAAGCTATATTCTCGGACAAAATGGTGCCGAAAAAACGTAAAGTTGAAAACACGAAAAAAAAACAACAAAAAAATAAACAAAGAGAACAGGTTAACAATTATACAGAAAAAACCAGCTACAACACAAATGCTTCCACAGTCAACAATAGTTAAAAACGATACTATGGCTTTTACTGAAACGAAATTGAACAATACACTTCCACAGGAAAGTCAAGAGATGTCTTGGCATGACAAAGTGGAACAAGAAGCTAATGCACTCAGAGATATCACGAATGTTCAAACAACTGTTACAAACACGCAAAGTGTTACAGAAACAGAACAACCTATACCGGGCCCTTCTATAGCTGTATCCAATATGGAAATAACTTCAGAACTGGTCTTAGAACAGAAAAAAATTATCAAAGAGAGTGTACTTCAGGATAACGACCTTGGTCTAGAACAAACTCCAGAACCAGTCACACCTGTACATAAACAAGACAAGGAAAAAGAACCACGCCCAGACAGTCCTGACAGAAAGTGGACCTCGTTGTTCCCAAAATTAAAAAAGAGGGCAATCTACCTACTCTACCTTCTCGCCAAGACAAAATATTAGAACCAATAATGACAATGCCTTAATAATTGATATAAACGGAATATTGGGCACATTTAATGAAATTATGTCCTATATGTTCAAACAGGTAAAATACGACGTCAGTGCCACTAAGCAGCACTTTACGAAAGGGGTCCATACACACTTGGAAATAACCTTCATCAATGATGAAAAACAAAAAAGATATGCTGCCGAGGGCATTATTATTTTTAATAAGACCTATTATGGATACATCCCAATGGATGGAAGGAAATCCTTTCTACCGATTAGATGCCGAAACGTACCCTTGGGCAATAAAAACGAGATTTCGGAGGCACTCTTTGAAGCCTTCGAAAATTTCGGAAGCATTGCCGCTATCAAACCCTTTATGATAGATGGTACACCCTATCTAACTGACCAATGGATCGTAATCTTCGAAACAACCAATGATCCAGAACTGGAAAGAAACCTGCCACGCTTTACACACGTTTGGGACAACAAAGTTTCAACAGAATGGAAATCTGCCCCAAAAGTTTGCTACTTCTGTGACCAAGAAGGCCACATAAAGAAGGATTGAATTCAGTTTAAGGCATCTATTGAATCTAGACAGAATGCATAATGGAATAAATCTACAGGGCGTGAGAACATTGACTTAGAAGGAAAAGATAGCACGGATTACTCAACAACTTTCTCGCAGAAGGAAGACAACATAAGCTTTATTTCCTTATTAGGAAAGATGTTACAATGGAGGAAGCGCCAGAGATTGAATCAACTGACCTGTTACCCGAAAAGGAAATCATAGGACAAGCACTCTTACAGATTGGAGAGACAGGCCAGACGACCACAGAAAATGCAGAGACATCCATAGAAAAAATAAGGAATGACAACCCATTGGAACAAACGCCGCTCAAGGGCTCTAACGGCCCGGTCCAAATCAATGAAGAGTCATGTGATGAACTCTCCGGAGCATACACAAATCAACATGAAAAGATGGGCCCTCCAACTACATGGACCACTCAGATGGATTCTCCGGAGAAAACTTCTGCTTCTTCGGAAACGGATGGCTTCACTATAGTTTCCTACAAACGTCCACCTAAGGTCGAAAAGTTAAATAAGGACATAAATGGGAGGAACCCTTTGCGAAAATCCCCTTACGGTAATCAAAGAGGATGGTACCTTCAAACCGCAATTGACCCAGCAGGGTACTTACCTTTTACGTATCTATGTCTGTAAACCAAAGAATTAAGTTAGCCACGCTCAACGTAAAAGGATTAATTAACACGAGCAAAAGACAAAATACATTCGTTCTTCTTAAATCTTATGACTTAGACATTATAATGATACAGGAAACTAATTTGAAAGATGGAAAACTTAGAGACTTTTTGAAACATCAATGGCAATATGATTCGACTTGGTCTAGTAAGACCGCCCGCCATCTTAGCTGGAAATAAAAAAGTTAAAATTATCGACGCATTAATCTCACACGATGACAGAGTCATAACGGCTAAAATACAGTGCCAGGGGAGAATGTATAGGATAACAAATGTGTATGCACCTCCAAGTACAGAAAACAGAGTCAAATTCTTTGAAGATTGGTCTCCACAGGAGAGGAAGAGTTGATAGAAATCGTCGCAGGTGACTTCAACACTAACATCAATTCAGAAAAATAGAGTTAGCCAAGCTTCCCAACAACATGACCCCACGAGAAAAACACTACAAAACAAGATGAATAATTTTCACAATGCATCAGATTATTCAGAAGAAAACCCATTTCTGACGTACTTTCAGAATACCAGGAACGGTGGCAGAATGGGAACCTGTATAGACTACATCTTTATAGACAAGAATTTTGGTCACAACATATTCGGGGTTAGAACCCGCTTTGGCAACTCAGATCATCTTTTGGTAGAATGCTCACTTTCATTTGGACCAACCAAAAGACACAATACACAATGGTGATTTGAAACAAACTGCTTTCGGAATGAAAGGCTGGTTCAAGAGGTTCTGGCCGAAATCAAAGATCCCATGTCTGCGAATAACTGGGACGGTTTGCAAATTGAACATACAGTCGATAATTCGAGCCTTCCAGAAACCTAAATCTACAGAAACAAAGTTGGAAGGGCTCCACAAAAAGCTCACCAACCTCAAAACAGTTCGGGCCAGGGAGCCAGAGTGGACCCATCTGGACGAACAAATAATAAACCTGGCAACTCTCATCGAAGAGGAAAATTCTGACCTTGCAGACAAGTGGCTTCTCAGATCTAAAGCAAGGTGGGTCGAAAAAGGTGAAAAATTGACCAAATATTTCTTCAGTAAGTATAAAGCAAGACAAAATAACAGCAATCTAGACAAGATCACAATCCCTAATAACAGAGATCTGAAGGACTTAGACGTCTTACAATACATACAACAATTCTACTCACAAGTTTACACTGCAGAATGCATGGATAAACAAGAAGCAAAAAAATTTTTAGACAACCTACCAGAAGTATCAGACGCCATGAACAATAACATGCTCAAACCAATAACAATAGAAGAAATCTCCCAAGTAATCAGCTCTCTCCCCAGCAACAAATCGCCAGGAACAGATAGGCTTACTTACGAGTTCTACAAACTAACAAATAAGGCAACAACACCAGTTCTGGAAAAAGTGTTTAATAAGGTTCTTGTCGGGGGTTCTATGCCGATATCTTGGCACAAGAGCTTGATAACATTAATACCCAAAAAGGGAGAAGACCTATCCCTGGTAGAAAACTGGCGCCCTATCTCTATGGTGAATGGGAATGTTAAGATATTCATGAAAATTCTCGCAGACAGGATGAACGATGTATGTAGCACAATTATACCGGAACATCAACAAGGCTTCATCAAGGGACGTTTATTGTAGATGCTGCAATGGATATAATGACAACTCTGTGGAATTCTAGAGACTCAACCAAACAACATTGGATATTACTGATCGACCAGGCCAAAGCTTTTGATAGAGTCAATCACGAATTTCTAGCTCTTATAATGGAGAATATGAAATTTGATAAGAGAATAATAAGACTAATAAAAAACCTTTTCAAGAACCAAGTTGCTCATATTATCGGAGGTGGATCCATATCATCTCCCTTTACGGTGGGACGTGGGGTAAGACAGGGGGATCCTCTTTCACTCTTGCTCTACATCCTAGCCTTCGAACCACTACTATTACACATTAGCAGGAAGATTAGGGGAATACCGCTAGGTGCTCACCATTTCTTTAAACTTTCGGCATACGCTGACGATCTGCCCTTGGGCGTCGGCTCCCACTCAGATTGGGAAACTATAGCAAAGTTGCTGGAAGATTATGAAAAAGCCTCAAATGCAAAAATAAATAAGAAAAAGTCCAAACTAATCCCACTAACACCCTCCGCGGAAAATGTAAATTTATCAGGAAAAGAACATTATGAGAAGATTCCTGAAAAAACCCCATTCAAAATATTAGGTTTTGAAGTGTTAAGGGATGGTTCACCTAGACAAAGACTGTGGGAGGAAACTATTAACAAAATAAAAACACAAATAGAAAAGTTGAACGCGAGAAACCTATCATTCAAAGGGAAGATAATGCTGGCCAAGTCCTTAGTTTTGTCAAGAATGTGGTACGCTGCCTACATTCTCCCTCCCAAAAGGAAACACATTTCAGAAATTAATGACCTTATTTCAAACTGGATCAAGCAAAAATCCAAATTCCTTCCCAAATATGCTACATTCTAAAAGAATCCAAAGGAAGGAGGCCTGGGCACCCCAGTTATCCAGAATATGCTGAATGCGAGACTCATCATGATATGGAAACGCTTATGTACGAGCAACTCCACCTGGGCCTGTTACGAAAGAGAATCAATCTCAAAAAAAATTAGAATCAAAAGGAACCTCAGTGTAATACAAACACTAAAAGCAACCCCGGTTAGCACGAAAGCCTGGCCGGAAGAATGGTGGAGTCACGTGCGCACCTGGATAAAGCTAAAAGGCGATATCGCTACTACAAGAAACTGGCCCTGGACATTGGAGGAAATGACAATCGACAAAACCAACGGCCTCGGAATGATGGTCAAATGGATCGTACGAAAACTGAACACAGTCAGGAGTGGACTTAACATGAATTCAAGTAACTGCTTGCAGGGCAATTTTAGTTGGTTAAAAGTAAAAGGTCACATTAACAAAAAATTGGATACCTGCTGGCGTCTGTACCATGGCACTTTACCACTTGGATATCGAACACGTCATCTGGACCCAGAGAACAATAGTGATTGTATCTGGTGTACAGAAAGCAGGCAAACTATCGAACACTTTGTAATAGATTGTGATGTGAGCAAAGAGATATGGCACTCAGCCTACAACTTGATAAATAATACAACGAACATGTGTCCCCCCTCTACCACACAAGAAGCTCTCGAAGCAAGTAACACAAAGAATAAGCCAATCCAAAGAGCGATCCAGTGGCTCCACGTTCAGGTAATTTACACAATATGGTGTATGTTTGCGAAAGCCAGGTAGGGGAGGAAGAAATAACAAAAACCGGGGCGATACGACAAGCAGAGTTCCAACTCAAAAAGGAGCACCAGCAGTTATCATTTAACATCAAGGAGAAGTCTCCTAAAATTAAACAAATATATAGAGTCTTAAAATTTGATATAGTTAAATACATGTAATATTTCTTGATATTAATAAAGAGCGCCAACTGCGCCTCAGTCACAGGACTGGGAAATTAAAAAAAAAAATTCAAATTCAAATTAAATTCAAATTCAAATATTTGAATCAAATCAAATTCAAATCAGGGTCAATTTGATTTGATCAAATTCAAATTGATCCAATATTTGATTTGATTTGAATTTGAGGAACCCTAATTTTTATTGTCTCCTGTTTGTCTGCCTTTTTGTACTGTGATTCACCTTTCAATTCAACTCTTCTTGCATTCATTGAGAGTGGAACCAGCTTTGTTTTATTTTATTTATTTTGGCATTAGAGGCCACTTCATAAAGCTTAAATGCTTGATCCAATTTCTCCCAATCTGACAGAGATCCCACTCCTATGGACAAGTCGTCCGCATAGGCCACTAATTTAAAAACTTGTTTTTCTACCACTATGCCTCAGATACTTTTTTCTATTAAGATTAAGAGGGGCTTGAAAGCTAAAACATATAGCAGGGGCAAGAGCAGGTCACCCTGTTTTACTCCCCTTTCAACTTTAAACGCATCTGAGAATTCTCCGTCTTTGATGATATGCACTTGTTGATTTTTAAACAGATTTAAGATTACATTGATCACTTGCAGTTCAAACTCCATTTTCCTCAAAACCAGTTCTAGGTAATCGTTTTGTTGATCATGATTAGGGTCATGCCTCCCTCTCAGAGTGGTAATAATGTCCATCGCGGCGTCAGTGATCAATCTGTCTGTGTCTTATAAACCCTTGTTGATGGTCCAAAATTATTTGTTCACAGATATCATTCAGCCTGTCTGCTATTATCTTCATAAAAATTTTTGCATCACTGTTTACCATGGATATTGGTCTCCAGCTGCTTATGAGTTCAGGGTCTTCTGATTTCTTGGGAATAAGCGTAATCAGGCTTTTGTGACAGGAGTTAGGCATCTTGCCCTTTGTTAAAACACTATTGAATACTCTTTCCAAGACTGGTATTATGTTCTCTTCTATAGCCTTATAGAATTCATATGACAGACCATCGGTACCAGGGGACTTTTCTTTCGATAACCCTTGTATCATGTTTCTAATTTCTTGTGTAATTTTTTGAATTAGACTTTTATTCATACTCTCTGTTACCCAAGGGAGAGCAGTCATTATCTTCTCTGCCACTTTTTCATCTATCCCATCTGTTTTGTATAGCTCGGCATAATAATTGCATACGAACCGAAGCACCTCCTTCTCAGTACCTTCTGTAGTGACCCTAAGTTTATTCAAGTTACCTTGTGCCCGTTTTAATTTATACCGAGAGAAGAAGTATTTGGTGGATTTTTCACCCTCCTCTATCCACTTAGCTTTGGACCTTAGGCGCCACCTTTCTGCTAACAAAGTTGTTTCCTCTTCCATTTGTACCTTCAATTTTTTTATTTGATTATCGAGGTATTCATTTAGACCCGCTTTTGCTTTTTGCCCTTTTAGAGTGCATATTCTCTTGTTTAGCTATAAGATTCTATTTGATCTTGGGCTCTAATTATTGACTGCATCTTGATCTTACAAAGGTCCCATTCGGTGTCCGCCTCTTTATCGCTTATTTCTTCCTTTATCTCCTTTAAGAGCTGATTGTTCTTGAGGCATCGTAGTGTCATCGTTCATCAAATCTCCATTGTGTGGACCTTTTGACACACTTCTGTTCTGTAAAGTGCATTCCAATAAAAGATGGTCTGAATTACTGTATTGTGTACTAATATCTGAGATCATGTGTCCATTATCCTCATCAATAACTATGCAAGTTGCCATAGTATGAAGGATTTGTATCTGCCATATTAATGACTCGGCTAATTTGTCTAGCAGTTGCTTCCTTGTGGGGTCATTTTGTGGCTGGCCTGACTGATTCTATTAACCTCAGGGTTGATGTTCATATTGAAGTCTCTGACAATAATATTAATCAAGCCATCTTCTTTTTGTAGGGACCAATTGTCGAAAAAGGTGGCTCTCTCATTTGGGCTCGGCGGAGCATATACGTTAGTTAATTTGTACACTTGATTTTTAAACTTGCAAGTTGTGGACATTACTCTACCTCCTAGCTCAATTTTTGTATGTTTGAATTCTATATCCTCTAGAATTGCTGATTTTTCAGACCAGATTGAATCGTAGTTCCATTGTGTTTTTAAAAAGTTCCTTGTGTTCTCATTTTTTAAGTTTGTTTCCTGTATCATAATTAGGCTTCCGCAAGGGCTTGGACTACCCATGGGTACCCTACAGGTAGTACCATGCAAGCCGGGCTAGGGTATTAATTTTTGAGCCCTAGGGTAGGGTAAGGGCCCAAAGTATCAAGCTCTTATATAGACGGGTAGGGCTAGAGGAAAACAGTACCCTACCCTTGTGCCCAGTGTTGTCATGGGACACGGACACGGATGGCGGACAGTCCGGGACGGGACGTCCGGAACATGTCCGCCCAGAATTTTTTTTGTCCCGGACATTTTGCGACTCAACACGTGATCATCTACCAATAAAATTCGTATAATTCCGCAATTTGATTGGTTTTACCTGGCGGACATGTATCATGTTGGGACATTATTGCGGACATGTCCCGGACGTCCCATCCCGGACTGTCCGTGTCCCTGAAAAATCGGCGGGACAATGTCCATGTACAACACTGCTTGTGCCCTATGGGTACCCACTACCAAACTTACATGTGACAACCAACCAATCATAATCAAGCATATATTAATATGTCGATTATTAACAAAAAAATTTCTTTAACGATGTATCAGGTATGTTTCACAAGCTTATCTATATAAGTATGAATCTGACATTTTTTTCTCTTTACAACACGCGCGCCTACCAACATACTAATACCAAAACATTAATTACCAACACACTAAACTACCAACACTAACACACTAACGCCAATGTACTAACTATCAACATTGAGCTACCAACGTACGAAACTACCAACGCACTGAGCCACCAACGCACTGAGCTACCAATGCACTGAGCTACCAACGCACCAAACTACCAACGTATTATTACCAACACACTACTTACCAAGTCCTAATAAGGCAAAATTAACTGTATTGTTGCGACTTTTTATTACCATAAAATTATGCAGGAAAGTTAAAAGCTAACAATACTGTGTTAATACCGTTAATACCACAGCATTTACTATCAATATAAAACTATAAATACTATGAATGACTTTACAGACAATGTTGAGAGTTATGATAATAATTATGGCATTGATATTAATGATGTTAATGATATAACGATGGAGGTTGATGATATAGCAGTGGGTGTCAACTTGGTTACTAGCTTAACCACTTATCCAACCTCTAATTATAAAAACATCAGTGGAGCCACCAGTAAAGCCGTTATAGGAATCACTAGTGCTAGTGAAATCATCAATGAAACCATCAGCGAAACCATCAGTGAAATTACCAGTGAAACGATCATTCAAACCACAGCCAAACCAACAGTCAAACTACTAGCCAAACCAACAGTCAAACTACTAGCCAAACCGATGGTCAAACTACCAGCCAAACCAACGGTCAAACTACCATCATCAAATAATATATCCCCCGTTTGGAACCATTTTTTTCTATTAAAAGAAGAACGAAAAGCTAAATGTAAACATTGCAATAAACAACTTAGTCATAAAAAGTGAACCGGAACATCACACCTCTGGCACCACCTTGATTCTTGTCAAAAATACAAAAAATCATTATCGAATTCAGGGACTAATAGGTTTGATTTAGGAGCTAATGGCCAAACAAAATTGAAGTTTAATACAAAGCGAACATCTACAAAAGAGGCAACCTGGAAAGATATAGCTAATATGGTAATTTGGGATGAGCTGAGTTTTCAATTCGTAGAGGGACCGGGTTTTCGTAAGCTTATTAAGGGATTATTGCCCGATTTCACTATTAGTGCCGACTCAATAAAACGAGATATTATGAATACTTATAATAAAAGAAAGATGCTAATTAAGGACATACTTCAAAATGTTGAAGCCAAAATCTCTCTTACCTGTGATTGTTGGACGTCACTTCAACAACTTGGATATCTGGCAATTACTGCTCATTTTCTTGATAAAGAATGGAACCTTATTTCTATTCTACTTTCATTCATATTAATTCCTTATCCTCACACTGGTATCAATATTGCCAATTGTATAAAGACTGAAATAGATGAATGGTCCATTACCACTAATGTAACTAGATAATTTATTACTATAATTTAGGATTAGGGTCACTTTAAGGTTAGGGTTTGGTAGATTTGTAAATTAACAATATGTATTATAACTTTTTAATTCATTACAGCTACAAACTATTACTCTTGACAATGCAGCTTTGAATGATGTTGCAATCCGTGAACTAGCTTATAATATTTCTCAGGGCTCATTTATAAATGTTGACAAAGAACTTTTTCATAATCGTTGTTTTGCTCACATTTTAAACATTATTGTAAAAGATGGTTTGAAGGGAATATTGGAGGTTACTAAAAAGGTAAAAAAAAAGAAATAATTATTAAAAGCTTAATCAAATTATATTAAGTTTAATTAAAGAGTATATAAGAATAATAATTTGACAAATTTGTTTAGGTTCATAGTTGTGCCAAAGCAATATACACATCACCAAAACGACATCAAATATTCTTAGATATTTGTGAATCTGAATGCATAAAACCTGTAATTCCACCATTGGATTGTGAGACTCGGTGGAACTCCACATATCTGATGTTGCAATCAGTAATTAGAATTAAGAATATAATTATTAGGATGAAAGATAGAGATAAGACATTCCCAGATATATCTGATGATGATGAATGGAGAAAAACAGAAGCAATATGTAATATTTTAAGACCATTTTATGATAGTAAGTTTTTTGTATAAAACTGCTAATAAATAGGCTAGTGCATATTGAATGGCCACTTAAAGTTGCAAATTAATTGTTTTATGCTTTTTTTTATTTTTAATAAAAATAGATACTTTAAAAGCATCAGCAAGTTCTTACCCAACTCTTAATCATACTCTTGCTTCAATTTGGAATATTCGTGCTCATCTTTTGAGTATGAAATTTCATACCAGTGATTTTATTCGTAATATGCATCACCTTATGATAAGAAAGTTTAATAAGTATTGGGAAAACTGCAGCATTTTACATATGATTGCATGCATTCTTAATCCTCGTTACAAAATGCAATTTATTGCATATTACTATTGTAAAAAGGAAAAGTTAGAACATTATGATCTTGATGAAAAATTACAAGATATTCAAGCAAGGTATATTTACTAATGTTCAATAAATTTGCTTTATATATTTTAATTATACTAATGTTTAAAAAATTAGATTTGATGACATATATCTTAGCATGTATTATTCCTTATCAACTGTTGAACATTTAAATAGTAATGAGATTATTGTTGATGCTAAAAACGATGAGGATTATGTTGACGATTTTTTTGAATATGCAACAAACCAAACACGGGTTAGTCAAAATAATCCACTTTATGAAGTAAGACAATATTTGAATGATCAAATTGCTATAAGAACTACCAATGTTTTTGAATGGTGGAAATGTAACAAAGGCAAGTTTCCTACTTTATTTGCAATGGCTCAGAACTTTCTTTCTATACCAGCAACAAGTGTTGCTACTGAACAAGCGTTCAGTTGTGCAGGCCGTATTGTTGATGATAGTCGTACCTTATTGGACCCAGACACAATAACTGCATTAATGTGTCAAAGAAATTGGTTAGAGGTTTCAGCAAAATTTAATTGGAATTTATGAACTTGTTATAGATAGAACTTGCTAATAAAGTGCAATTTTAATAAACGTTAAGTATATACAGTAGTATAAAGTTTTATGTAATTTTTTTTAATTGCGACTACCGTATATTACCGAAAACAAGCACCCCCTTGATTTGTATTATATTATATTATATTCGAAAATAAGTACCCCCTTTAAAATAAATACATAATTACAGTTATGTTAGTAAACCAGTAACTCATTAAATTACTTTGCGGCGTTATCATCAGGGAGTTGCATGTACCAGTCTTTTCTTGTTACCATCGGGATTGCCTTGAACCAAAAATGGAAAATGAATAATTTTGTTTCCAAAAATAAGCGCCCCTTATAATAAAAAGGGGTGCTTATTTTCGGTAAAAAGTTTTTTTCTATTACAGCTGTTTTCATTATTTTTGGGACATCTGGTGAAAAATTGACCGAATGATTGTTTGGCCGATTCGATAAGTTATAGATTTCGGAATAATAAGATTCAATAACAGATATATCAAATACGTAATTTAATAAGATAAGGTGACTAATATATTATAAAAAGACTAAATATTGACATGTACTTGTAAGTCGTAAAATTTCAATTGGCACGATCTATTTTTGCTCAAGCAAAGCCTTTATTCATTTTTAATTATTTTTCAACGAAAATTCGGTTTTAAAAATTGTATAAATTTTAATTCCTATTCTTAGGCAAGCTTTTATTCATTTCTAATTATTTTTCGACGAAAATTTTTTTAAAAAATTTCAATTCTTATTCTTTGGCAAGATCCATTTTCGTTCAAAATTTTTCGACGAAATTTGTTTTAAAAAAATTTGTAAAATTTCAATTCCTATTTTTTGGTAATTATTTTTCGACGAAAGCTAGTTTTTTTTTATAATTGTTTTAAAACTTCAATTCCTATTCTTTAACAAGATCCATTTTCGTTCAAACGAAGGCATTTATTTATTCTTAATTATTTTTCGTTTCTTGTCAAAGATGAAAAATTCATTTTTTAAAAAAAATAACCTAAATTTCAATTCCTATTCTTTAGCAAGATCCATTTTCGTTCAACGAAGGCATTTATTTATTTCTAATTATTATTTTTTTTTTTTTTAAATTTCTCAGTCATATGACTGAGGCGCAGTTGGCGCTCTTTATGACAGACCCAGGGCGTAGGTGAGATTTTCCGGATCCGGCCCCGGTCTAGGTCGGGACCGATCTCCGGTTTAGGATGGGTCACGTGATCATATGGGACTTTCCTGCAGGGACGATGATTTTCTGCGGTGGTTAAGACTAAATTCTGCGTGCGGTTAAGGTAAATTCTGTGATTTAATGTGATAAAATTTTTTGCGAATTCTGTGTAATATTGCGAAATTCTGTGCGATTCTGTGGTAACAAAATGCCAATTCTGTGCGATTCTGTGGCAAAAAAGTGTTAATTCTGTGGTTTAATACACTTATTCATAAAAATTTATTTATAATAATATTTAAAAAAAAAACAGGTACGTATATTTGATAAAAAGACCGAGAAAATAAAGTCAAAAGTTTTTATACTATATAACTAATTGCGCTATCACATTCATTTTGATAACAAGAAAAAAAAAACCAACCATAAAAAAAGTTTGATTTCTTATAGTTAAATTTATGTTTGAAAAAAGCTTTTATAATGATTAGTGACGCAGGTGAATTGCTTTATGGCAAAAGTTATGACAAGTTACGGAAGTTCACCTGCACCGCCTAGTCATGATTTTCTTGAAAGTATATGCTTGTTTAAACTCGATACATATGTCATATGTTGGCGTAATGAATCTCCTACTATGAAATTTTCAATCCGATTGGTTAATAATCAGATGACCTCAATTTTTTCGAATTCTGTGATATTGGCTGTACTTAAGAGAAATTCTGCTGTTTTCTGTGAATCACAGAAAATCATCGTCCCTGCTTTCCTGTTTCACAGATCAATACAATATAAAAAAAATAAATACACGGATTTTTTTTTTTTTTACACTACCAACCTTTTTTTTAGTATTGCCGTTCGTCGTCGTTGTTGTCGCCTCTTTTCGCCATCTTGAGTTTTATCCTTGGTTTCGTCGTCGGTTTGGTGTTTCGTCGCGTTTTCACTTGTTGTAGGTAAGGTGCGGTTGTCTCGTTCCGTCGCGTCTTTGATTTACTTGTCTGCCGTTTTATTTGTAGTGTTTTTCTTTTTTTCTATAGTGTCTTGTTTCGTCGTTTCATAACGTTTTGCAAGAGTTAGTGTTAGATAATAGGGCTATATAGTCGTATTAGATTAGTGTAGAGGTTAGTTTGTAATGCGGGATTAGTGTTTAGTATTAGTCGGGTTTGAGTTTTAATTAGTATAGTTAAAGTTAGTATTAGTGCGTGTTTGATATAATGTAAAGAAAGATAATTAAAAAATAAAAATATATACGTACCCTCTT
>QKWP01000297.1:248856-290594 GCA_003550325.1 Gigaspora rosea | reverse complement strand
AAAAAAAATAAATAATAAAATAATTTAATAAATAAAATCAAACCGAATTAATAAAAATAAAGAGAAAATAATAAAAAATTAAAAAATAAAATTACAATAAAACGAATTTTATTTTATTTAAAACTTAAACTTTTAAACTTTAACTTTAAAAACTTTTAACTTTTAAACTTTTTAAACTTTAAACTTTAAACTTAATAATTTAAAACTTTTAAAACTTAAAAGTTTAAAAGTTTTTAAGTTATTAAGTTTAAAGTTTAAAGTTTTAAGTTTAAAAAGTTTAAAAGTTAAAAGTTTTTAAAAGTTTTAAATAAAATAAAATTCGATTTATTGTAATTTTATTTTTTAATTTAATATTATTTTTTTATTTTTTTTTTTTTAATTTTATTAACTTATTTTTTATTTATTTTTTAATTCATTTAATTTTATATTTTAAATTATTTATTTTATAAACCAACTTTATTAACCCTAACCTTTAGCGACGACCCGACCCAAATATACTACGGAAAAACTAGAAAAAGAAGTTAAGTATTCTCCTATTCATTTTATATTTATTTTGTATATATAATTATCTTCAAACACGCACTAATACTATATTACAAAATCTAACTTCTACACTAATACGACTATCTAACCCTTATCCCGCTATTATTTAACACTACCATTGTTAAAAAACCCACCTATAGATGACTCTACCGGTTACGACACCTAGCAAAACGAAAGACACGACACCGACGAACTTACAAAATGACAAAACGACGACACTAGAAAAAAGAAAAATGAAACAATATTTAACACTTCAGATGAAACGGTAGTATAAGAAATCAAAGACGCGACGAAATGACAATAGAAGAAAAACGCCACTAACGAAACGACTTATCAAAGACAAGTGAAAACGCGACGACAGCAATTGCAGCACCAAACTGACAAGGAAACCAAGAATAAAAACGAAGACGACACCAGCAGTGAAAAGAGACAACAACACTAATGACGAACGGCGAGACTATAAATAAAAAAATCAAAAAAAACTGATTAAATAAAAAATAAAAAAACTGATTAAATAAAAAAGTGTTTATATTGATCTGTGTAACCGGCCGTGGTCCCGACCTAGATCGGAGATCGACTGAACACGTGACCCGGAAAATCTCACCTACATTCTGGATCTTTCGCTCTTTATTAAGACTATTACAATTTTACATGTTCTTGACTACATAAAGTTTTTTAAAGAACTATAAACTCGTTTTATTTTGGGGGATTTCTCTTCCAAATTGAAATGTAACTGCCGGAGTTCTTTTTTGAGCTGGAACTCAGCTTGCTATATGGCTCCGGTTCTAGATATTATCTCTTTGCCCCATTTGGCTTTTGCGAATAAGCACCATATCATGTATATTACCTGAATATGAAGCCACTGTGCAGCTTGCTGTTTTGTTTTCTTGTTTATGTTACCGGCTTCAAGTGCTTCTTGGGAGGTGGATGGAGGGACGTACCCGCTGTATTTTCCATCATCTTGTAGGCGACTTGCCATATTTCTTTACTCAGGTCACATTCGATTACGAAATGCTCGATGGTTTGTCTGGTGTCGACACACCATATGCAATCGCACCTGTGTTCTGAGTCAAGGTGTCGTGTTCGGTACCCGAGAGGTAAGGCCCCGTGGTACATCCGCCAGCAAATGTCTAGTTTTTTGTTAATGTGCTCTTTTGTTTTTAGCTAACCAAAATTGTCAGGTTGGTTATTGTCTGAAGTTACGCTGATTTCGCATCTTATTGTATTTAATCGCCGCACTATCCATTTAACTGTCATCTCCTGACCATTTGTTTTGCCAATTGTCAAAGCTTCCAGTGTCCACGGCCAGTTGCACGTCGATGAAATATCCCCTCCTAATTTAATCCAAGTGTGTATGTGTCTCCTCCATTCTTTCGGCCAGACCTTTTTACTGATTGGGGTTGACTTTAGCGCTTGTAAAACACTGAGATTCCTTTTGGATCTAATCTCCCCTGAAATTACGTTTCTTTCATGACAGGCCCAAGTGGCGCTACTTGTGCACAAACGCTTCCAAATCATTATGAGTCATGCATTTAACATGTTCTGGATGACCGGAGCCCCCAATCCGCCTTCGTCAGTATTCTTTTGAAATGTGGCATATTTGGGGAGAAACTTGGATTTGTGTTTTATCCAGTTTGAGATGAGGTCATTAATCGCGGATACGTGTTTTCTGTTAGGGGGAAGAATGTAGGCAGCGTACCACATTCTAGAAAGAACCAGGGACTTGGCCAACATTATCTTCCCTTTAAATGAGAGATTCCTCATGTTTAATTTTTCTATTTGAGCCTTCATTTTGTTAATAATTTCCTCCCAAAGTCCTTTCTTTGGAGAGCCATCTCTCAAAACTTCGAAGCCTAGAATTTTGAAGGAGGTTTGTTTAGGAACCTTCTCATAAAGTTCTTCCCCTGGTAAGTTTACAATTTCTGCAGAGGGCATAAGAGGAACTATTTTGTTTATTCTGGCATTTGAGGCTTTCTCATAGTCTTCAAGCATTTTAACGGAAGTTTCCCAATCTGAACGAGATCCGATTCCCAGGGAAAGGTCATCGGTGTAAGCTGTAAGTTTAAATGAACAATTTGGTCCCAAGGGTATACTCCTGATCTTCTTGTCTATCTGCAGAAGAAGCAGTTCAAATGCAAGTATGTAGAGCAAGGGAGAGAGGGGATCCCCTTGTCTCACCCCCCCGCCTCACCGTGAATGGAGAAGATATAGAGCCCCCTCCAATGATGTGGGCCATTTGATTTTTAAAGAGGCAATTTATCAATTCTATAATTCTCTTGTCGAATTTCATCTTCTCTATTATGAGGGCCAAAAAATCATGATTGACTCTGTCGATGCTGAACTGTTGAGTCACGTGACTTTCGTAGGGTGGTCATTATATCCATGGCGGCGTCGACTATGAACCTGCCCTTGATAAAACCTTGTTGGTGTTCCAGTATAACTGCCCTACATATTTCATTCATTCTATCTGCCAGAATTTTCATAAAGATTTTAGTGTTCCCATTGACCATTGAGATGGGACGCCAATTTTTCACAAGCAATAGATCCTCGCCCTTTTTTGGTATTAGCGTAATTAGGCTCTTGTGCCAAGATATTGGCATGGAACCTCCTTCTAAGACCTTGTTGAAAACCTTCACTAAGACCGGGGTTATTGTTTCATTTGTGAGCTTGTAGAACTCATAGGTGAGTCCATCTGTTCCGGGAGATTTGTTATTAGGAAGAGAACAAATAACCTGTGAAACTTCCTCTGCGGTTATGGGTTTAAGCATATCCTTGTTTATTGCATCTGTGACCGCAGGGAGATCCTTTACAAACTTTTCTGCTTCCAATCTATCCATGCATTCTAGAGTGTAGCTTTGTGTAAAGAATTGTTGTATATGCTGCAGAACATCTATGTTTTCTGAATTTCTATTGTCAGGAACCTTGATCTCATCTAGTTTGTTTTGGTTTTGTCTCGACTTGTATCTTGCAAAAAAATACTTTGTCGACTTTTCACCTTTTTCAATCCATTTGGCCTTGGACCTGAGAAGCCATTTATTTGTAAAATCAGAATTTTCTTCCTCAATGAGATTCGTCAGGTTTGTTATTTGTTCATCTAAGTGAGTCCATTTTGAATTTTTGAACCGGGCTATTTTTAAGTGCGTCAACTTTTTGTGGAGTCCTTCTAGCTTTGTTTCCGTGGACTTTGGTTTGTAGAAGGCTCTGATTATTGACTGAATGTTCAGTTTGCATCTGTCCCAATCTTGTATGGATCCAGGGTCCTTGATTTCCTCTATGACTTCTTGACTCAACCTGACATTCCGGAAGCAATTTTTATTGAACCGTCACTGCACACTGTGTCTCTTGATTGGTCCGAAGGAAAGCGAACACTCTACTAATAGGTGGTCAGAGTTGCCAAAGCGAGTTTTAGCACCGGAGATATTATGTCTGAAGTTTCTATCTATGAAAATGTAGTCTATGCAGGTTCCCATTCTGCTGTTGTTTCTGGTATTTGGGAAGTAAGTCAGAAATGGGTCTTCTTCTAAAAAATCATTTGCATTGTGAAAATTTTCCATCTTTTTTTGTAGAGTCTTTCTGGTGGGGTCGTGCTGTTGCGGAGCTTGGCTGACTCTATTTTTGTCAGGGGAGATGTTGGTATTGAAGTCACCTTCAACGATTTCAATTAATTCTTCCTCTCTTGGTGGTGACCAATCCTCAAAGAATTTGATTCTATTTTTTTGGCATGGAGTTGCATACACATTTGTTATCCTAAATGTCCTCCCCTGGTAATGTATCTTAACCGTTATCACTCTGTCATCGTGAGAAATTTGAGAATCTATAAATTCGATTTTTTTGTTTCCTGCTAAAATGCCAGTCTTACTAGACCAAATAGATGCATACTGCCATTGCTGACTTAAAAAGTCTCTAAGCTTTGCGTCTTTCAAATTCGTTTCTTGTAATATGATAATGTCCAAATTATATGATTTAGGAGAATGAATGTATTTTGTCTCTTATTTGCGTTAATTAGTCCTTTTACGTTGAGCGTAGCTACTTTTATTCTTTGGTTAACAGACATATTTACGTAAAAGGTATGAACCCTTTTGGGTCAGATACGGTTCGGGAGGACCCGTCCTCTTATATTACTATAGGAGAACATTCTTACTTGGAACTGCTTCGTTGTACTGTTGATTACACTCTTTGTGGGGTCAGACGTTTGTAGGTAACTATGGTAAAGCCATCATTTCCCGGTGAGTTAGTGTTAATTGTAGCCTTCGCTGACGATTCTGATAATGTGGTTATTTGTGTTAAGGAGCCCGAGTTGTTCTGGAGGTTAGTGTATGCCCGGCTAATTCGTCACATGGTGGTTCCCTGGTTTGGGCCAGATCGCCTGCACCCCTAGAGGGAGGTCGCACCGACCGGGAAACTGTTTCCTCTGGTGTTACCTGGTTTTTTTTCCCTACCTGCGGTGATACCTGTCCTGCTGTTTCCTTTTCTGGTAAAACGCCATCTGTGATAATCTTTGTTGCTTCCTCCATTGTTACCTCATTTTCCAAAGAGGGTGTCAGGCTTGTGGTGTTTTCGTTCTGGGGAGGAGTTATTATAAGCTCCGTGTCCATTTCCTCTACTGGGCTGTTGTCCACATTTCCCAGGTCCTTATTTATACATGCGTTTTGTCTAGATTCAATAGATTCTTTAAATTAGATGCAGTCTTTTTTTATGTGACCTTCCTGGTCACAGAAGTAGCAAACTTTTGGGGCAGATTTCCATTCAGTAAAAACCTTATTTTCCCAAACGTAGGTGAATCGTGGTAGGTGCTTTTCTAGGTCCGGGTTATCGGTTGTTTCGAAGATGACTACCCATTGATCTGTCAGGTAGGGAGTGCCTTCGATCATGAGAGGTTTGATGGCGGCAATTTTTCCGAAATTTTCGAAGGCCACCAGTAGAGTCTCTGAAATCTCACTTTTGTTACCTAAGGGCACATTGCGGCATCTGACCGGTAGAAAAGATTTTCTGCCGTCGGTCGGAATGTATTCATAGTTAGTCTTGTTAAATATAACGATGCCCTCAGCGGCATACTGTTTTCGTTTTTCATCGTTGATTTCTAAGTGCGTACGGACCCCTTTAGTGAAGTGCTGCTTGGCGGCACACTGGCGGTACTAACGTCGTATTTAACCTGATTAAACATGGAAGACATAATCTTGTTGAATGAACCTAGCATTCCTTGAATATCAATTATTAGTGCATTATCGTTATTTGTTCTAATATTTTGTCTTGGGGAGAAAGTCGAATAGGTCGATTGACCTCTTTTCAGCTTGGGAAAAACGAAGTCCATTTTCTGTCAGGACTTATTGAGGAAGGTTCCTTCCCCTTTTCTGGTTTACGTTCAGAGATATCTTGTTTTGGTTTTGGTTCTAGGCCTAAATCCTCGTCCGAAAGTGAGCATTCTTCTATGAGTTTCTTTTGTTCTACGATCAAGTCTTCAGCTATCACCTCAGTCAGCGTAGCATTAGAAGGACCTGGGACCAGTTGTTCAATCTCTGTAGACATTTGTGTGTCTATAGAAGTAGTTTACACGTTCGTAATGTCTTTGAGAGCACTGAATTCTTGTTCAGTTTTGTCGTACCATGAAGGTTCCTGAGTCTCTTGTGGGAGGGTGCCTTCGGTGTTTGTTTCTATTAAAACCTTAGCATCGTTTTTTGCTGTAACCTGTTGTGATAGGACTTGTATTTTTTTAGCTGTATTCGTTGACTTGTTTACTTTGTTTGTTTTTTTGTTGTTGTTGTTTTTATTTTCTTTTTCCACTTTATGTCGTTTTGGCACCATTTCTTCTGAGAATATTGCGTCATTAAACGTACTGCAGTCTCTTTTCTTACTTCTGAGGGGACTAGCCCCGTTTACTCTTGTTTCTGTGGTCTTGCTTGTTCTTCTAGTCGTGTGTATTTTAATAAACTAAAATTATTCTGCTCCAAACTAACGTGTACTGGAGAGAGTACATGTAGATCTTTTCTAATTATTTTTCATTTCTTGTCGAAGATGAAAATTTCGGTTTTAAAAAATTAAACTAGTTTTTGATTCTTATTCTTTGGCAAGATCCATTTTTAAAAGCATTTATTCATTTTTAATTATTTTTATGTCTTGTAGAAAACGAAAATAAACATATAAAATTTTTTACTTTGATTTCCTCGTTTATCATAATTCTTCATGCATTCTCGACAAATATTAATAATATCTTGGTTATTTGGCCGAGATTCATTTTTAAACCAGTCGAAAAATTCATGACCATATTTAACTTTTTTAATAGCGGCACCTGTTCGAGTAATATATTTGTTATAAAAGTCTAATTTATATTGATTCCTATTTTACATTTATTGTTAAGGTTTATTGGTTGACATGAACAGTTTTTTTGATAAATTTTCATACAAACTAAGCACACTCACATTATTGTCGTAAAATGATTATTATCATACAAAAATAGCTTTTATTAATTATTTTATATGGATCACACCGAAATTATTAACTTATTGAATTGGCCAAACAATCATTCAGTCAATTTTTTACCAGATGTCCCAAAAATAATGAAAACAGCTGTAAAATACAATAATATAAAAGCTTTTTTAAGTGTATTTGGCTATATTAAACAACATCACTTAAGTCTTATTAAATTTTATTTTTGAAACAATATTTTGTACCGATTTTTTTTAAAATTAGCTAGTTATTCGAAGCATTAGCTAGTCTGCTTATAACCTATCCTGTGAGTAGTTTGGAGGATATCCTAATTTATATGGACCGTGTATGGGTATAAATTCTGAGCTCTAGAGTAAAGGTAGAGTTCAAATAATTGTGTCTTTATCTAGAGCATTTTACTTATATGCGTGGGTAATACAAATCAAAAAAAGAAAATCCGATTTGGTAAATAAACTAAGTGTGAAATAAAAAGTTAGCGTTAGACTTAACATTAGAGTCTTTGGATTCTTTGTCGAGCAGATCCGAAACAGTCAAAATTTGTACTCTTCGATTGGCTATTTCTTTTCTGGGAGTTTGTATTACTCACGCAAATATGTGGATGCAGGGTTAGGGTACTACCAGTACCCGGCGCCTATCAAAGGGTACCCGTATCCTAATGGGCCAGGCACAGGTGTTAAAAACTGAGCCCTAGGGTAAGGGTAGGGCTTAGACAAATAGGCCCTTACACAAACGGGTAGTGTTAGGGTACCACTAGTACCCTGCCCTACCCGGCTCATGCGGAAGCCTAATCATAATAAGTTCTAATTTGTAAGATTTTATAAGTGTTAATGTATTGTTACTTTTGTTCCTATTGTTTAATCCTTTTACATTCAAAGTTGCTATTTTAATTAATTTTATTGGACCGGTACATTTAGATAGTAAAAGGGGTTATGGTGTTTAACCTCAAGGTGGGTTTCCCCTCCCACGGGCCTGGCTGTAGGGTGAGGCCCTTGAACTCTCCGATTTGTGTGGACTTGCATATTTTTTTTTCTGATATTTCTTTTTGTAAGTAACTGTAGTGAAACCTCTGATCTCTAAAGTACCATAGCCGATTATGGATAGCTCATCTATAATGGCTGCTGCCTCCACTTCTTTGTTTGTAGTATCTGCTGCATTGTTGCTCACTTCTGTTTTCACTGTTATGTTGCTATCCGAGTTCATTTGCACAGTTGCACTAGAGTCCCTTTCTTGTTTATCTTGTACTATATCTGGTAATACTATGTCAGGATCAACTATTTGGGTAGTATCTCCTCAATTCTGTTATTCACAGCTGCTTCTATGTCAACTGTACCACTGCTCTGTTGAGTTTTTATGTGCTGTGTATCTGGCATGTGTACATTATCTGCAATGGGCACTTTTTTAGCAAGGGAATGTACTACGTGCCATTCCCTTGTGGTGCCTTCTATTTCTGTATCTGGTGCAGCTTTGTTTTGTTTGAATGCTTGATACGCCTTCCTTAAGGACATAGACTCTTGGAGTTGAGTGCGATCTTTCCTTATATGGCCTTTTTCCTTGCAGAAGTAACAGACTTTGGTAGCTGTACGCTATTCTGTAGTGACTTTGTTATCATATGCTCTGATTTTTGGAATTTATAAAAAAAGCTTATTTTTTTAAAACTTTAAAGCTAAATAATTTTTGATCTACTGGTCTATTTTAAATAATTTTACTACCAAACTGTTCATTTCTTTAAGACGATTCCAATTAGCTAAAAATCATAAAAATCCAATCACAAGGTCATAAGAAAATGTGCTATCAAATAGGTGACACACCTGAAATTGGTTTGATATAGATCAAACCAATTTCAGATATATTACCTATTTTGACAGTGCATTTTCTCATGACCCTGTGATTGGATTTTTATGATTTTGAACTTGTTGGAATCATCTCGAAGAGATGAACATTTTGGTAGTAAAATCATTTTAAATGGACCAGTAGATCAAAAATTATATATAGTTTTAAAGTTTTAAAAAAAGAGTGTTGCTAACTTGCCCCTGGTGATGTAACCACCCTATAATTTACCAATCATGTCACAGGATCTTGTGTAACAAAATAAAGAAAATTTTAAGAAAATTTAGAAAAAAAATCAAAAAATCATCAATATCACAAAATTTTATTACAAAAACTAGCTTTGGGCTATTAAATAAAAGTTTTTGGCATCTAATTTTGCATATAAATAATCAAGCTATCCTCTAACTTAATATACCTATACCCTTACCCTAACCTAATCTTTAAAGAATAATTTTTTATTTAAAAAACTTCTATAAAAATAAAGGGTGGAAAGGATCTACACGTACTCTCTCCAGTACACATTAGTTTGGAGCAGAGTAATTCCAGTTTATTAAAATACACACGACTAGAAGAACAAGCAAGGCCACAGAAACAAGAGTAAACGGGGCTAGTCCCCTCAGAAGTAAGAAAAGAGACTGCAGTACGTTTGACAACACTATATTCTCGGAAGAAATGGCGCCAAAACGATGTAAAGTGGAAAAAGAAAATAAAAACAACAACAACAAAAAAACAAACAAAGTAAACAAGTCAACGAATACAGCAAAGAAAATACAAGTCCTATCACAACAGGCTACAGCAAAAAGCGATGCTAAGGTTTTAATAGAAACGAACACCGAAGGCACCCTCCCACAAGAGACTCAGGAACCTTCCTGGTACGACAAAACCGAACAAGAATTCAGTGTTCTCAAAGACATTATGAACGTGCAAACTACTTCCATGGACACACAAATGTCTACAGAGATAGAACAACCTGTCCCGGGCCCTTCTAATGCTGTGCCGACTGAGGTGGTAGCTGAAGACTTGATTGTAGAACAAGAGAAACTTATAGAAGAATGCTCACTTTCGGACGAGGATTTAGGCCTAGAACCAAAACCAAAACGTGATATCTCCGAACGTAAACCAGAAAAGGGGAAGGAACCTTCCTCAATAAGTCCTGACAGAAAATGGACTTCGTTTTTTCCCAAGCTGAAAAGAGGTTAATCGACCTATTCGACTTTCTCTCCAAGACAAAATATTAGAACAAATAACGATAATGCACTAATAATCGATATCAAAGGAATGCTAGGTTCATTCAACGAGATTATGTCCTCCATGTTCAATCAGATTAAATACGACGTTAGTGCCGCCAAGCAGCACTTCACTAAAGGGGTCCATACGCACTTAGAAATCACCTTTATCAACAATAAAAAATGAAAACAGTATGCCGCCGAGGGCATCGTTATATTTAACAAGACTTACTACGGATACATTCCGACCGATGGCAGAAAATCCTTTCTACTGGTCAGGTGCCGCAATGTACCCTTAGGTAACAAAAGTGAGGTTTCAGAGGCTCTACTGGCGGCCTTTGAAAATTTCAGAAAAATTGCTGGCATCAAACCTCTCATGATCGAAGGCAATCCCTACCTGACAGATCAATGGGTAGTCATCTTTGAAACAACTGATGACCCAGATCTAGAAAAGCACCTACTACGATTCACCTATGTTTGGGAAAATAAGGTTTCTACTGAATGGAAATCTGCCCCAAAAGTTTGCTACTTCTGTGACCAGGAAGGTCACATAAAAAAAGACTGCATCTAATTTAAAGAATCTATTGAATCTAGACAAAACGCACGCATAAATAAGGACCTAGGAAGTGTGGACAACAGCCCAGTAGAGGAAATGGACACAGATCTTTTAATAACTCCTTCCCAGAACGAAAACACCACAAGCCAGACACCCTCTTTGGAAAATGAGATAACAATGGAGGAAGCAACAAAGACCAACACAGATGGCGTTTTACCGGAAAAGGAAACAGCAGAACAGGTATCTCCACAGGTGGGGAAAAAAACCAGGTGACACCAGAGGAGGCAGTTCCCGGATCGGTGCGACCCCTCTCTAGGGGCGCAGGCGATCTGGCCCAAACCAGGGAACCACCACATGACGAATTAGCCGGCCATACACTGACCCCCAGAACAACTCGGGCTTCTTAACACAAATAACCACATTATCAGATCCGTCAGCGAAGGCTACAATTAACACTAACCCACCCGAAAATAATGGCTTCACCATAGTCACCTACAACCACAAGGAGTGTAATTAACAGTACAATGAAGCAGTTCCAAGTAGGAATGTCATTCTATAGTGATATAAGAGGACGGGTCCTCCCGAACCATATCTGACCCAAAAGGGTTCATACCTTTTACGTAAATATGTCTGTTAACCAAAGAATAAAAGTAGCTACGCTCAACATAAAAGGACTAATTAATGCAAATAAGAGACAAAATACAATCATTTTCCTAAAATCATATAATTTAGATATTATCATGTTACAAGAAACGAATTTGAAAGACGCAAAACTTAGAGACTTTTTAAGTCAGCAATGGCAGTATGCATCTATTTGGTCTAGTAAGACTGCCATTTTAGCAGGAAACAAAAAAATCGAATTTATAAATTCTCAAATTTCTCACGATGACAAAGTGATAACAGTTAAGATACATTACCAGGGGAGGTTATTTAGGATAACAAACGTGTATGCACCTCCATGCCCAGAAGATAGAATCAAATTTTTCGAGGATTGGTCACCACCAAGAGAGGAAGAATTAATTGAAATCGTCGGAGGTGACTTCAATACCAACATCTCCCCTGACAAAAATAGAGTCAGCCAAGCTCCACAACAGCACGACCCCACTAGAAAGACTTTACAAAAAAAGATGGAAAATTTTTACAATGCAAATGATTTTTCAGAAGAAGTCCCATTTCTGACTTACTTCCAAAATACCAGAAACAACGGCAGAATGGGAACCTGCATAGACTACATCTTCATAGATAGAAACTTCGGACATAATATTTCTGGTGTTAAAACTCGCTTTGGCAACTCTATCCACCTATTAGTAGAGTGTTCGCTTTCCTTCAGACAAATCAAGAGACACAGTGTGCAGTGGCGGTTCGACAAAAATTGCTTCCGGAATGTCAGATTGAGTCAAGAAGTCATAGAGGAAATCGAGGACCCTGGATTGGGACGGATGCAAACTGAACATCCAGTCAATAATCAGAGGCTTCCGCAAACCAAAGTTTATGGAGACAAAGCTAGAAGGACTCCACAAAAAGTTGACGCACTTAAAAATAGCCCAGTCCAAAAATTCAGAATGGACACACCTAGATGAACAAATAACAAACCTGACGAATTTCATTGAGGAAGAAAACTCTGATCTCACAACTAAATGGCTTCTCAGGTCCAAGGCCAGATGGATCGAAAAAGGTGAAAAGTCGACAAAGTATTTTTTTGCAAGATACAAGTCAAGACAAAACCAAAACAAACTAGATGAGATCAAGGTTCCTGATAACGGAAATTCAGAAAACATAGATGTCCTGCAGCATATACAACAGTTCTTTACACAAATCTACACTTCCAGAGCTCATGGATAGATTGGAAGCAGAAAAGTTTGTAAAGGATCTCCCTGCAGTCACAGATGTAATGAACAATGATATGCTTAAACCCATAACCGCAGAGGAAGTTTCACAGGTTATTTGTTCTCTTCCTAATAACAAATCTTCCAGAACAGACGGGCTCACCTATGAGTTCTACAAGCTCACAAATGAAACAATAACCCCAGTCTTAGTAAAGGTTTTCAACAAGGTCTTAGAAGGAGGTTCCATGCCAATATCTTCGCACAAGAGCCTAATTACGCTAATACCAAAAAAGGGGAGGATCTATCGCTTGTGAAAAATTGGCGTCCCATCTCAATGGTCAACGGGACACTAAAATCTTTATGAAAATTCTGGCAGATAGAATAAATGAAATATGTAGGGCAGTTATACCGGAACACCAACAAGGTTTTATCAAGGGCAGGTTCATAGTCGACGCCGCTATAGATATAATGACCACCCTACGAAAGTCACATGACTCAACCGTTCAGCATTGGATTCTACTGATCGACCAGGCTAAAGCTTTCGACAGAGTCAATCATGATTTTTTGGCCCTCATAATGGAGAAGATGAAATTTGACAAGAGAATTATAGAATTGATAAAAGGCCTCTTTAAAAACCAAATGGCCCACATCATTGGAGAGGGCTCTATATCTTCTCCGTTCATAGTGGGCGGGGTGAGACAAGGGGATCCCCTCTCTCCCTTGCTCTACATACTTGTATTCGAACCGCTTCTCCTGCAGATAGACAAGAAGATCAGGGATATACCCTTGGGACCAAATTGTTCATTTAAACTTACAGCTTACGCTGATGACCTTTCCCTGGGAATCAGTTCTCGTTCAGACTAGGAAACTTCCATTAAAATGCTTGAGGACTACGAGAAAGCCTCAAATGCCAGAATAAACAAGAAAAAAACCAAACTAGTCCCTCTTACGCCCTCTGCAGAAGTTGTAAACTTACCAGGGGAAGAACTTTATGAGAAGAAAATCCTAGGCTTCGAAGTTTTGAGAGATGGCTCTCCAAAGAAAGAACTTTGGGAGGAAATTATTAACAAAATAAAGGCTCAAATAAAAAAATTAAACGCGAGGAATCTCTCATTTAAAGGGAAGATAATGTTGGCCAAGTCTCTGGTTCTTTCTAGAATGTGATATGCCGCCTACATTCTTCACCCTAAAAGAAAACACATATCCGCAATTAATGACCTTATCTCTAACTGGATAAAACACAAATCCAAGTTTCTCCCCAAATATGCCACATTCCAAAAGAATACTGACGAAGGCGGATTGGGTGCTCCGGTCATCCAGAACATGTTAAATGCAGGACTCATAATGATTTGGAAGCACCTATGCACAAGTAGCGCCACTTGGGCCTGTCACGAAAGAAACGTAATTTCAGTGGAGATTAGGTCCAAAAGGAATCTCAGTGTTTTACAAGCACTAAAGACAACTCCAATCAGTAAGAAGGCCTGGCCGAAAGAATGGAGAGGACACATACACACTTGGATTAAGTTAGGCGGGGATATTTCATTGATGTGCAACTGGCCGTGGACACTGGAAGCTTTGACAATTGGCAAAACAAATGGTCAGGAGATGACAGTCAAATGGATAGTGCGGCGATTAAATACAATAAGATGCGGAACCAGCGTAACGTCGGACAATAACCAACCGGACAATTTAGTTGGCTAAAAACAAAAGAGCACATTAACAAAAAACTGGATATTTGCTAGCGGATGTACTACGGGGCATTACCTCTCGGGTACTGAACACGACACCTTGACTCAGAACACAGGGGCGATTGCATATGGTGTGTCGACACCAGACAAACCATCGAGCATTTCGTAATCGAATGTGACCTGAGTAAAGAAATATGGCAAGTTGCCTACAAGATGATGGAAAGTACAGCGGGTACGTCCTCTCCATCTACCTCCCAATAAGCTCTTGAAGCTGGTAACATAAACGAGAAAACGAAACAGCAAGCTGCACAGTGGCTTCATATTCAGGTAATATACACAATATGGTGCTTATTCGCAAAAGCCAAATGGGGCGGAGAGGTAATATCTAGAACTGGAGCCATACGGCAAGCTGAGTTCTGGCTCAAAAAAAAACTCTGGCAGTTCTATTTCAATTTGGGAGAGAAGTCCACCAAAATAAACCGAGTTTATAGTTCTTTAAAAAACTTTATGTAGTCAAGAACATGTAAAATTGTAATAGTCTTAATAAAGAGCGCCAACTGCGGCTCAGTCATATGACTGAGAAATTTAAAAAAAAAAATAATAGGTGGTTAAAATTTATAACTTTAACCAGGTGTTAAAATTAGTTAAATTTTTAAAAAAATAAGCTTTTTAATAAATTCTAAAAATTGGAGCATATGGGGTCTGTTCCTTGAAAATGACCTTACGGGACATAGTAAATCATATGATCAAAACTTGATTTTCAAGGAACAGACCCTATATGTCCTTCACGTGAGTAAACCTGGAATGTTCTGTTCTAGGTTTGGATCGTTTGTGGTTTCAAAGATGACTATCCACTGGTCCATCAAGTATGGTATCCCTTCAATTAGTAGAGGCTTTATAGCGGCGATAGGTCCCACACCTTTGAATGCTTTGAGCAGTGCATCCGAGATTTCATTTTTGTTACCTAAGGGTATGTTACGCCATTTAACTGGCAGAAAGGATTTCCTTTCATCTATGGGAATATACCCGAAGTATGTCCGGTTCAGAATGGTCAGTCCATTGGCTGCATAGAATTTTTGTTTTTCGCTATCAATAAACGTTACTTCTAAATGCATATATTTGCCTTTTGTAAGGTGTTGATTCGCCGCATTGATGTTGTATTTAATTGCATCAAATAACGAGATCATAATTTCATTGAATAAAGTTAGTATGTTACTTATATCAATTATTAATGCGAAATCATTTTTCATTTTGATTGAATTTCTTGGGAAGAACGTTGAGTATATTAATTGTCCTCTTCGTAAATGAGGAAAGAAAGATGTCCATTTTCTATCTTGTGTTATTGGAGTTTTGCTTACTATCTCATTAGCAGTCATTTGAGAATTGCCTGGTTCTATATCATTTGTTACACTTTCTATTATCGGCCTAGTGGGGGTTTCTGGTAGAGGCTTATTTGCTTCTTATCCGATACTTATATTTTCGTCTGTTAGAGACGTCTGAGTAGTTGTAGTGCTATTGAGTAATGTCAGAGGCAAGCATGTCTTTGTGAACTTATTCTGTGTGTTAGATAAAATGTTCATAGCATTTTTAAGAGCTTCTATTTCTTGTTCCACCTTTTTGCCCCAACTTAGTTCCTTGTTGAGGACCAGCGTTTCTAAGTTTTTATCCGTAGTTAAAACGAGTTCATTTGTTGTTTTTGCTTTGTCCATGCGTGTTGGTTGTTGGTTTTCTTTGCTTACTCTCGGATGTGTTTTGTTTGTTGAATGTGTGGTTTTACTTTTCTTTGCCATTTTCGTGGCACTTTCCTCTTCAACTTCCTCTACCATGTATTTTCTTTTTACTTGTAGGGCACAAGCCCCTTGCTCTATCTTACATTCAGCCTTTTCTTCTTTGTATTCTGTAGTAATTTTTTAGTTTTGTGTAAGCTCTCCTCCAAATTGATGAGGTCTGGAGAGAGTGACATTAGAACTTTTTTAAATGATACAATTTTAATAATGTAAGTGTTTGATGTGCCTTATCCAAATTGTTCAGCCCTTTGATATTCAAAGTAGCTAGTTTAAGTTTGTTAACCATTTAATAAAAGTGGGTGTAAATGCTAAAAGCATTAAGTTAAATTCTGTTGACTTTAGATCCAGATAAAACTCCAGACCTAGTCCTGTTTATAGCTGTAACTGATTTCTTAGATTGGAGGCAACTAATGTAAACCTGTCTGTTTCTGCATTATTGATTTCACCTTTTGTACTACTGTCTTTGGTATAAAAGGATGCCAAAGGGTCTTCTATTGCACTTTTTTGACTAATGTCAACCTCAATAGATATAGGGTTTATTTCTACTTTAATTTCCTCACTAGATAAAGCAAAGGTTTCTGCTACACTAGCTGTTTGATCCTCCACCTTAACTTCTTTGTCTACTTCCATACTAGGCGTAGCTAAATCTGCTGTTGGTGAATCAATAATCATAACATTCTTAAATTCCTCATTATGCTAGTGGTAACTGTTCCTGGCTTCGTAATTGCTTATGTTCCTGTGCTCTTTTTAATTTATGTTCTTTTTGCATTTCTCTCAGTTCAATTGACGGCTTATACTCTTGGCATTCCATCCTGTTTTATCGTTTCTCTCCAGTCAGTTGTAACTTTCTAGTCCTATACATGTGTAAATCTAGGGATTTATGATGCCAGATCTGGGTCATCTGTTGTTTCAAAAATTACTACCCCATTGATCTGTAAGTACTGAAGTGCCCTTATAAACCAATATCGTAAATACTCGTATTATGCAATGATAAATCTCGATAACTATATGTTAAATCTTAATTTTTTTTCATTCATGTATAAATTTTATTCAATTTTTTTTCAGAATTATTATGAACTATGAGTGCATCTATGTGCCCCCAAACCAGTTTGAAACCGGTTTCTAGCCAATTAACATCAGATATGTAGATGCTACATGAATAATTAGTGTATAACATTAAAATTAAAAATATCCATTTATTCAAAAAATTAACTTTATCTTGAAATTTCGCATATGAACCTATTTTTTGCATTATAACAAAAAAAATTCCTTGCAAAATTTTGGTATAGATTTTCTTTCAAAACATCCTCTAACTCTAACACTCCCTTGACCCTAACCCTAACCTTAATAGTTAACCTTTAGTTTTGTTATTAAAGTTGATCAAAAAAATAACAACAATGCTGATCATTTCCATTTTGAGTGGGTTACATAGATGCATTTGAAGAGATATTGCCAATATCCTAAAAGGCTTTTCTAATTTGTTCTAAAATAAAATCTTTTCTACCCATAGGCATGTTGCGAAATCAGACTGATAAAAAACTTTGTCTGATGTTTATTGGGATGTATCCCTGAAGGGTTTGCTTAAAAATCGTAATACCTTCTATAGCATAGAATTGCTGTTTGTTCTCATTAGCAAAAACAACCTCCAGATAGGATTTTTTGTTTTTGGTAAAAATTGGTTTTACTGCAATAAGGTCTTCTCCAACTTTAGTCACCATTGCTTCAACAATATCTGCGGTCTAAACTGTGCACTTCAAAGATCAATGCATTTTCATTTTTAATATAGATCCTCTTTCTTGGTGCATAGGTTGAGAAGGTTGCCTCTCTCGAGCTCGAGTTTAGAAAACAGATCCTCACTTGATTGGTTGTTCACGTGTTTATTTATGTGTTCACTGTTGTTGTCTGAATTAGACATGTGTACCATTTGTTTTGCCAGGACTTGAGATGTGTTATTTGTTCAAGTAAACAATCTGTTTTTCCCTTCTGCAGGCATTGCTTGTTCAGCTTTTTCTTCTCTGTTTAGTGTCATATCCTCTTGTAAACCACTTCTACTCATAGTGTTAACCATATCACCTGAGTCTTTAACCACAGTTTGGGATAACTCCTCATTTTCTTTATTTGAACAACATGTTCTCCAGATAGCATTCAGGTCTTCTTCTTCAGTAACTGAAGTTGTTGTCTTCTTAATTTTCCTGTCATAAACTGCTTTGTCTACGGCAGACATTTTTGTCTGTCTTGTTTATATTTACGTTTTTAGTGCGGGTGTAAACTGGAAAGAGTTTTAAAAAAAGTTTTTTCCTGGCAGTTATTTGGTCTTTTTTTTTTAAATTTCCTTGGTAGTATATCCAAGGGTGCTGTTGGCGCTCTTTTATTAACTCATTTTTTTCAAAGGTCTTACATATACAGTAGGATTTCCTAACTACTCTATACCTTCCTCCAATTGTCCATTTTTCCCGGCCGAATCTAGCTGGCCAACCACACTCCGGTGCCCCATATCTCTTGGATCATAGGTAGCTTTAAGGAACTACATACTCCGCTGGCCTGCTATATAGATTGGCCCTTTTTCATCTACTCTAGGATTATTTGGTTTTTTGCTTTTTTATATCTTGCAAAAAAATATTTTGCACTTTCAATGCATTGGGCCTTTGATATTAATGCCCAATGCTTTACAAGCAGTGAAAGTTCTTTGTTGCGTTATCTTGCTTTCTGAAGCTTTAGGCTTTCTAAAAGCTTTAACAATCAATTGAATCCTTATTTTGCAAAGACCCAGTTATCTATTAGGTTCCTTTAATTTATCTAGAGCTTCCTTGTATAAGGGCTTATATTTAAAGCTCCTTTTTTTGAATCTCTATATAAAATTTGGTGAAGAGCTTTGTGAAAAGTTTTGCATATATTCCATTAGTATATAGTCTAAGTTTAAAGTATATGTTGAAAAAGATCTACACACTCTCTCTCCTGACCACATAAAGCAGGAGACGGGTATTTTATTTTTCAAAGATACAAGCACACATCTTAACAGAAATGTTTGCAAATCACATCGGAACAGAGGCTTGTCCCTATAGGAACAAGAAACGTAGACTAGAGGTAACTTATAGTATGGACGAAGTGGAAAAAATGTGTAAAAGAAGAAAAAACAAACCAACCGAACACGTCAAATGGGACGAAAAAAGAAAACAACAACCCAAGCGAACACACAGCAAAACAAACAGTACATGTCAACTCGACATCGAAAAATACACCTACTGTCGCACGTAGCGAGATTGAAACACAGGAAGAAAGCTGGGACGAAATGATGATAGAAAATACAAATAGTCTAAAAGATATTACAAATGTTATACCCCCTTTTTCAGAAGAGCAAGCAACAAAAGACATCGATACTGCAGTAAATGAAATTAGGTCGTCAAACACGAAGGCGGCAAATGAAAAATCAAGAGAGAAATTTTTCAACAAAGATGTAGAATTTTTGACTTGGAAGAAACCACGAGCACGGAATGTAAGGCAGAGACCTCGTCAGAACCCCACGTGAGGAAGTTCGTAAAGATGGGAATCCCAAAGGAAAAGGTTCTACGCAGGATAGGCAATGGACCTCTTTGTTCTCGAAATTAAAAAGAGGAAGATCGACTTTTTCGTCTTTCTCGCCCCAGAGGACAATCAAGTCTATGAATGAAAATGCATTAATAATTGAAATAAGCAATCTACTCTGCTCATTCAATGAAATTATGAAATCGTTATTCAAAACAGCAGGATTCGATATTTGCGCAGCAAAGCAACACTTTACGAGAGGACGCAGAACACACCTAGAAATTACTTTCAATGATAAGGATACTCTGAAAAAGTACACAATGAAAGGCATTGAGATACTGAATAGAACGTACTTCGGGCACATACCAATGGACACGAGGAAGACCTTCCTGTCGATTAGATGCAGAAACATCCCACTTGGCAAGAAGGAAAAGGTCTCGGAGGCTCTACTAGAAGCTTTTGACAGGGTCAGGAAAGTCATGTCAATTAAGCTGTTGCTAATTGATGGAACTCCCTACACCACCGACCAATGGATTGTTGTTTTTGAAACTACGGAAGACTATGACCTTGAGGCTAGGATACCCAGGTTTACTCATGTCTGGGACAATAAGGTTACGACAGAATGGAAATCAGCATCCAAAGTCTGTTACTTCTGTGAGAAGGAGGGACAAATTAGGAAAGATTGCCAACAGTTCCAGGCATCCGTTGTAGCAAGAAGCAGGCTTTACAACCAGAAAAATATCATTGCAACAGTTGAAGAATTTGATAATATGCAAGGGGAGGAGGTCTCTACTTCTTCCACATCAGATAACATGCAAACGGATGTACATGAACAAATCGTTCAATTAGAATCAGGCGCGATAGCTACAGTAAAGGTAACTGAAGAAAAGTCTCAAACAGAAACACAACCCCCCGTAAACAAAGAAGCAGCTATGGCAACAAATCGGGAAGAAATGGAAGCCACTCGTGACGAGTTGTCAGAAATGTACGACAGCTCTGGGAACTTCAAAGACCCTATTGAGAACACAGAACCAATTAAGGCGAACCTTCCTATGGTGGACGCCGAAAAAGAATACGCTTCAGACCTGAAGGAGGATGGGTTCACAATAGTTACGTATAAGAAACCTGTTACTAAAAATGGAGGAATTAGTAAGAAAAAAGATAGCAGGAGATCTGCCCCTTATATCCATAAGAGGACAGTGAACCAATCCCAACACTAGTTTGGAAATACAAACCCTTTACGTTAATATGCCTCAGATTATCAAGCTCAAATTAGCAACCTTGAACGTGAAAGGGATAAATGACAGAGGCAAGCAGAAAAATACGTTTACCTTGATAAAATCATACAAACTGGACATCATTTGCCTGCAAGAAACCAACTTAAATAATAAGGAGATCTTCTTAAAAAAACAGTGGATACATGAGTCAATTTGGTCTAATAAGGCAGCAATCCTAGCAGGCAACAAGGATATAGAATTAACTAACATAAAAATAACCCACGGGGGAAGAATTATCGAGACAGAATTAATCTTTAAAGGACAAGAGTATCATATCACTAATATCTATGCGCCGCCGAACTCCCCAGACAGAGTAGAGTTTCTCAAATTTTGGACCCCGGAAATAAAACAAGGAGCAATAAATATTATGGCAGGAGATTTGAACATTAACCTAGACCCGCTAAACAACCGGATCAGTCAAGCTTCTCCGCAACACGATCCTTCAAGAAAGCTGCTGGCAGAACTAACACGTGACTTTATCAATGTGGCAGATTGCTCAGAGGAAAAACTGGTTTTAACATATTTCCAAAATACTCAAGGAGAACAAACAATGGCCACCTGTATAGATTATATTTTTGTGGAGGAAGGATATGGGCACCTAGTCAATGAGGTTGCTCTACGCTTTGGCAACTCAGATTATATGCTTCTAGAATGTTCTCTCATATCCTCAAGTAAAGACAGACATAGCCCGCTATGGAAGCTTGATAAAGAAAGTCTCGAAAATGAAAGGATCCTAGAGGAGGTAATAAGGGAACTAGAGGAGGAGAGTTCCACACAGGACTGGGACCTCTGTAAGTTAAATATCCAGTCAATTATCAGAGCTTTCAGAAAACCGAAACCACCAGAGAAAAAGATTGAGACTTTGCATAAGAAGATTACGAATTGTGCAATAAGGGTGGCCAAAAACCCCTCAGACATTGTAGCCAGTCATAAACTAGAATCTCTCAGAATCCAGTTAAAGGAAGAACTGGAAAAAATGTCAGAAAATTGGTGCAAAGATCAAAAGCGGAATGGATAGAAGAAAGGGAACACTCCACCAAATACTTCTATGCCCAATATAAAGCCAGAAAATCAATAAGCTGTCAGGATAAAATTAAACCTCCAGAAAACGGTCGCCATGAAAGGGATACCCTGCGCCATATCAGGGATTTCTACGAAAAGCTCTATGAAACTGAAGAGATCGACATAGCGGCAGTGAACAAGATTACAAATAACCTCCCACAGGTTGGTGAAGAATGGAACCGTACCTTGATACATCTAATAGGAAAAGAAGAAATACTTCAGACAATACAGGAACTGCTGGGAAATAAATCACCAGGGACAGATGGTCTAACCTATGAATTTTATAAAACACTGGCGGAAAATCTGGCACCAATACTGGAGGTAGTGTTTAACAATATAATCAAAGAAGGTAGGATGCTTTCGTCATGGCACAAAAACATTTTAATCCTGATATCTAAAAGAGAGGAAAACCTGGAGGATGTTGATAACTGGTGACCAATTTCTCTGGTCAATAGCGACGCGAAAATTTTTATGAAGATTTTGGCAGGAAGATTAAACACGATATGCAATGAAATCATCGCTAACCATCAAAATGGCTTTGTAGCCGGTAGACTAATCACAGACTCGGTGCTGGATATTATCACCACTATAAGGGCCAGTAGGGAAACTTCGGATGAATATTGGCTGGTGCTGATTGATCAAGCGAAAGCTTTTGATAAGGTCAATCATACATATCTAAGTAAGGTCCTAGAGAAAATGAACAGGTGGTAAATAACCTCTTTGCGAACCAAGAGGCTCACATCATAGAAAGCAACGAGATCTTAAAGTCATTTAGAGTTAGCAGGAGGGTACGCCAGGGCGACCCCCTATCGCCGTTACTTTATATAATCACTTTTGAACCACTGCTAATATAGATCACGGAACAAACTAGGGGTTTGCCACTGGGAAATTTATACTTTAAACTGGCGGCTTATGCTGACGATCTCACTGTTGGGTTGGGCTAGAGCTCAGATTGGAAGAGGTTAAAAGATCTCCTACATACTTATGAAGCCGCTTCAAATGCGAAGGTAAATAGAAGGAAGACCAAGTTGATACCGTTGACTCTAACTGCGGAGAGAATAGAGCTAGAAGGGGAGGAAGAGCTTGCCAAGTGTGGAGAAGACGACTCCCTGGAAATCTTAGACCACAAACTAAAAAGAGACGGCTCTCCGGTGAAAGGCTTCTGGGCCAAAAAAATTGAAGAGATTAAGAGGTTATTGGAAAAGTATGGTAAAAGGAATCTCTCTTTCAGGGGGAAAATATTAGTAATCAACTCCCTGATATTGTCACGGATCTGGTACTTGGCGTATATATGCCCCTCGAACAGGAAACAGTTAGCAGAAATCAACGACCAACTCTCATTCTGGATTAAACAGAAATCGAGGATGTTGCCTAAGTACTCTACTTTCCAAAAGTCACTTGAGAATCTAGGACTGAGGGCCCCAATTCTAAGGGACCTTCTTGATGCCAGACTCATCATGGTCTGGAAGAGCCTAGTCATGAAGAACTGCACATGGGCGATAACACTAAAAGATATAATCGCAAAGGAGCTAAGGAAGAAGAGGGATATTTCACCTCTACAGGCCCTGAATGCAAACCCAGTTAGACTAAAAACTTTGCCAAATATATGGAAGCTATATATAAGAGCTTGGGGAAGAATCAAATGAAGAATCCTAGCTAGATCCAACTGGCCAGCCATGGGAAGAACCTGAAATTATGATAGACCAATGGATAGGCAAGCAGATTTCAACCAAGCGCGTTATTGAACTGCTCAGAAGCAACAAGAAACCAGGTACCGATAGCACAGAAGAAAAGAAGAACCATATTCCGACCTGGTTGAGTCTGAATGGAATCGCAAACATAAAAAAGGACATTATGTGGAGGCTATACCACAGGGCTCTCCCGCTAGGTTACTGTACCAAACACATGAGGGAAAATGAAAATAGGGACTGTCCATGGTGCGAGGGCAGTACCCAGAGCTGAGAACATTTTAGCATCACATGTAGGATCAGCAAGATCTTCTGGGAGAAAGCATATAGTAATTTGAACTTGGAGGAAGGGAATACATCACCAAAAACGATAGAAGACATCTTTTCCGCAGACAATATTCAAAACTCCAGCAAGAAAGAGGCAGTATCATGGTTACACATAACAGTTGTCTATGAACTCTGGTGTATGTTCGCAGCATATAAGTGGGGTAAGGAAGCCTTGTCCTGTGATGCAGCGATTCGGCGCATGAGTTACAGGCTGGCAAATGAATTTAAGGTCCTAAAGACAGGACTAATAAAGGGCTCAAACAAGCGAAGATCGAAATTTTCTTGCATTAGAATAGATAGTTAAAATAGCTAGTATACTGTAATTGATATGTATTAAACATTGAATTAAAATAAAAAGCGCCAAACGTGCCCCAACGGCCTTGTGAGCTGACGGGTTAAAAAAAAAAAAAAGTATATATTGAAACCTGCAGGTCGATAGCATAAGTGGTTATGCTCCCAGGTCTCCAAATGCAAGGTCGCTGGTTCAAGCCCTACACTACTGGAGGACAAGAAAAACTATATGAGGTCATGAAACGGACGAGCTTGAACCAGGATGCTAAAACCACAGTTGGACAATCTTAACCACAAATAGTGTGTCCTCTGCAGCACTATGAAATCTCCTTGGCAGATCTCAGCCAAAGATAAAATCAAATGTCTCTGGTGCAATTCCGGCTAAACATGAATACCTCCGGCAAAATTCCGAGTGAATATGAATACTTCTGGCACAATTCCAGTTGAAATACTTGGACAGTCCTGGTTAAATCCCAGTAGTAATGGGTCAGCCAGTTAATAACTTGTTGGTAAATAGAAATAGGATCTTTACCATAGATAGTAAAAATGTATATGTAATATGTATAAATGAGGCACTATCTAGGAGTCATGTGTTAGATTAGGAAACTGCGGGGTCCTACACCGCAGGACTAGGGACCGGGCTGTCATATGACTAACTTAACATATGGGTTACACACTACACTAGTTCAGTGACATAAAAATGATATAATTAATAAATGAGCGCCAACTGTGCCCTAGCGATAGTGCTAGGAAATTTAAAAAACATATGGGGGAGCCCATAGCAAAAGGTGGCTTCGGGCCAACCATTCAGATTTTAAAATTTTATATTATAACTAATCATTATCTTTGTAAAATCAATTTTTAATTATTAATAATATTAATAAAAAATATATAAATTTAGTTTAATTGTTTTAATACTACTATATAATTGATAATCACATACTAAGTTTAGAAATGATTTTCTCAAAATCATGTGATTTTCCCGAAGCCACCTTTTGCTGTGGGTCCCCCCATATATTGATATTTGAAATTAAATGTTCAAAATTTATACATATAGTCAATGCATCTAAGTTGTTCCTGAGTTGGATCATTTTGAGGAACTGCCCAACCAGATCTAACACTGAATCAAAAAGCAAGGCCATGATTTCATTAAACAAGGATTGTATATTACAGTCTTGGATATTGCCAAATTTGGACAATGCACATCACACCCTTTTGTATATTTAAAAAATTCTTGATACTTCTATAGCTTGTAGAATCGATTTATATATTAATATAGGCTATAGCATGATCCTATGCAAGGAAATAATATATTAATATAGGCTATAGCAGAATCAGGTGTAAGGAAATAATAAAGTATTAAATTAATTTCAATATAAATGGTTTTATAGATTAGAACTCTTTCCGACGATTACTCGTACCAAATTTTCCAAAACTCCGATCTATGAAAACTCTATAGTTAATATAACTATACGCAACAAAACTTCACCAAAGCTGTTGTCGGGTTCAAAGTTCATTCACTGGATATTCTGCTCCTGAAATAGAGATGAAAAAGATATGCAGACTTTTAAGCGAGGCACCTTGGTGGGCTTTGGTACTATCGAGCAAAGACGTAGTAAAGAAACTCTGGAGCTTTGTCAAGTCCTATGGATATGAAAATAGAAGTAGAGGCTTGGTTAGATATATTATTCTATATAGCATAACTCTGTCAAAGTCCTTTAAGTTTGGTACTTCTGCCCTACCCCCTTTGGTCTTTTCGAAATTTCAAAAAAGTGGGCATTTTGGTTTACCCTCTCCAAAAGATCAGCATTGTTTATTCCTTCCAAATCGGGAATGCGCCTACCAAATCGAAATGAAGTCACGAGTGAAATCAGGTCCTTCAAGATAAACAGTGAACGCCATGTGAGGTTTTTTGGAGTAGACATCGAAATGAAATTTCTTTCTAGAATGTTCTATTAGGCGTAGTTTCTTTTCTTTTTTCTTTTCTTAATCTGTACAAATAATACTTAAGGGAGGCGTTTCCTTGCGTAGTATTATATAATTTTTTTCGTCGTGCACAGGTGTAAATAGTACTGTCATAGCTGCTTACTTTGTGCCTTCTTCTTCTTTCTTTTTATTTTACTTTATATTACTTTGGCTTTTCGTTTAGGTTGTGTAGATTTCCCCCATTTTATTTTCCTTTTATTTTCTTTATACCTTTTTGTTTTCTGGTAGAATCCTGCTACTCGAGAAGTGAGGAGAAGAGGGTTAGAAAGTAGGTGGTTATGACAGGCGGCAAACTCCCATCGGTGATTCGGATACTCTAAATCTATTGAGAAAAAGGGTTCCGATAAGAGAAACGTTTGTATAGCAGGTCACATTTAAGGATCTTTAAGATACCTGGGTGGGTCGCACTTTAGTATTTGTACCTCAAAGTAGGTAATCATATTGTACCGGCGTTATATAATTGATAAAATAAAAGTTGCAGCATGACTGCCGAAGTTCAAAAAAAAAAAAAAGGTTTTATAGATGCATAGTCTAGGAATTTTGCATGATCCAGGGCTTTATAAGGTGGTTGTTTACCAAATTAGTAAACAAATGATAATTTTAGTAAACAAATGATGATTGGTGTAAATTTAGCCCCATAGATTAGTATAAAAATATCAAGAATTTTTTAAATGTACAAAAAAGGTGCAATCTGAATCATCCAAATTTGGTACTTGTTATTTAGTTTGTTTGTAACATCCTTTAAAGCTTCGAGCTCTTGTTCTATCTTTTTATCTTAGCTTAGTTCTTTGTCTTACAAGAGTTTTTTGTATATTTAAACAATCAGCTCTTATTTTGGATCAAGCAGAAATCTAGAATATTACCAAAATATTCCACATTTTCTCAAAACTAAAAGACCTCCTGGATGCTAAACTTATTATGGCCTGAAAAAGCTTGATTATGAAAGACTATACTTGGGCCTTAGCACTAAGAGAGATAATCACTCCTCATTTGGTTTTGAATTTCAACCCAGTAAAACTAAAAGCTTGGCCAAATGAATGGAAACCTTATGTCAAGCATGGGGCAGAGTCAAAAAAAAGATTTTGGCGAGATCCAATTGGCTGTGGGAAGAATCTGAGATCAAGGTGGATCAATAGGTTGGCAAGCAAATCACAACCAAACAAGTTATTGAGATCCTACAAAATAATGTGAAGCAAAGCAATAGAGATACGGAGGAAGAGAGGACCCATGCTCCTACTTGACTGTATATGATAAAATTATAGAAACTACACTATAGGGCTCTTCTGCTTGGATACCAAATTAAACACATTGGAGAAACTGAAAAAGGAGATTGCCTATAGTGTAAAAACACATTATAGAGTTGAGAACATTTCTGTCTAATATGCAAAATAAGTAAGAAGATATGGGGACAGCCTACAAAAGTTTAAACCTAGAAGAAGGGGAGTCACCTCCGAACAGGCTATAAAATATCTTTTTAGTAGATAATATTCCTCCACACTATGGTCATTTGTGAAATTTGGTGTATGTTTTTATTTTTATTTTTTTTTTTTTTAAACTTTAGAGGCCGGGTACTATGGCTGGGATTTTATTATGAGTTATTAGGACATAATATTTATTACATGAATGAGGATACAACTAGCCACACGTGCGAAATTTGGTGTATGTTTATGGCACACAAGTAGGTAACAAACCTTTAACAGTCAGTGTTGGACTATGATCTTATATGACCTATATGATCTCTATACTAGTCATAATTTATTTGGTCATAAAAAGAAGATTATGATCTTATAACCTAAGGTAAAAAAAATTAACCAATTAAAAAGTAATATTTATATTAGCTAATTAATTATAGTTTTTTTTTTTAAATTTCTCAGTCATATGACTGAGGCGCAGTTGGCGCTCTTTATTAAGACTATCACAATTTTACATGTTTTTAACTACATTAAATTTTAAGGCACTATAAACTCGATTTATTTTGGGGGATTTCTCTCCCAGATTGAAATGTAACTGCCGGAGTTCTTTTTTGAGCTGGAACTAAGCTTGCCATATGGCTCCGGTTCTAGATATTATCTCTCCACCCCATTTGGCTTTTGCGAATAAGCACCATATCGTGTATATTACCTGTATATGAAGCCACTGTGCGGCTTGCTGTTTCGTCTTCTCTTTTACGTTTCCGGCTTCAAGTGCTTCTTGGGAAGTGGATGGGGGATCGTACCTGCTGTAATATCCATCATCTTATAGGCTACTTGCTATATTTCTTTACACATGTCATATTTAATTGTGAAATGCTCCATGGTTTGTCTAGTTTCGACATACCATATGCAATCACCTCTGTGTTCTGGGTCTAGATGTCGTGTTCTGTTTTTAGCCAACTAAAATTGTCCGGTTGGTTAATATCTGAGGTTACATTGATCCCACATCTTATTGCATTTAATCTCCGCACTATCCATTTGACTGTCATCTCCTGACCATTTGTTTTGCCAATTATCAGATCTTCCAGAGACCACAGCCAGTTACTCGTCGAAGAGATATCCCCGCCTAATTTTATCCAGGTATGTATATGTCCCCTCCATTCTTTCGGCCAGGCCTTCTTACTGACTGGGGTTAACTTTAGCGCTTGTATAACACTGAGATTCCTTTTGGACCTAATTTTCTCTGAAATTGCGTTTCTTTCGTGACAGGCCCAGGTAGCGCTGCTTGTGCACAAACACTTCCAAATCATTATGAGTCGTGCATTTAACATGTTCTGGATGACAGGAGCACCCAATCTGCCTTCTTCTGTGTTCTTTTGGAATGTAGCATATTTGGGGAGGAGCTTGGATTTATGTTTTATCCAGTTTGAAATGAGGTCATTAATCGCGGATATGTGTTTTCTTTTAGGAGGAAGAATGTAGGCGGCATACCACATTCTAGAAAAAACCAGGGACTTGGCCAACAATATCTTCCCTTTAAATGAGAGATTTCTCGCATTTAATTTTTCTATTTGAGCCTTTATTTGTTAATAATTTCCTCCCAAAGTCCTTTCTTTGGAGAGCCATCTCTCAAAACTTCAAAGCCTAGAATTTTGAAGGAGGTTTGTTCAGGGACCTTCTCGTAAAGTTCTTCCCCTAGTAAGTTTACAACTTCTGCAGAGGGTGTAAGTGGAACTAGTTTAGTTTTTTTTCTTGTTTATTCTGGCATTTGAAGCTTTCTTGTAGTCTTCAAGCACTTTAATTGAGGTTTCCCAGTCTGAACGAGAGCCGATTCCCAGAGAGAGGTCATCGGCGTATGCTGTGAGTTTGAAAGAACAATGTGGCCCCAAGGGTATACCTCTGATCTTCTTATTGATCAGCAAAAGAAGCGGTTCAAATGCAAGTATGTAGAGCAAAGGAGAGAGGGGATCCTCTTGTCTCACCCCCGCCCCACTATAAATTTAAAGAGGTTTTTTATTAATTCTATAATTCTCTTGTCAAATTTCATCTTCTCTATTATGAGGATCAAGAATTCATGGTTAACTCTGTCGAAAGCTTTAGCCTGGTCGATCAGTAGGATCCAGTGTTGAACGGTTGAGTCATATGAGTTTCGTAGTATGGACATTATATCCATGGCGGCATCGACTATGAACTTACCCTTAATAAAACCCTGTTGGTGTTCAGGTATAATTGCCCTACATATTTCATTCATTCTGTCTGCGAGAATTTTCATGAAGATTTTAGCGTCCCTGTTGACCATTGAGATGGGCCGCCAATTTTTAACTAGAAATAGAACCTTCCCCTTTTTAGATATTAGTGTAATTAGGCTCTTGTGCCAGGAAATTGGCATGGAACCTCCTTCTAAAACCTTGTTGAACACCTTCACTAAGACCAGGGTTACTGTTTCATTTGTGAGCTTGTAGAACTCGTAGGTGAGCCCGTCTGTTTCAGGAGATTTGTTATTGGGAAGAGAACAAATAATCTGTGAAACTTCCTCTGTAGTTATGGGTTTACACATGTCATTGTTCATTGCGTCTGTGATCACGGGGTGATCCTTTATAAACTTTTCTGCTTCCGATCTATCCATGGGCTCTGGAGTGTAGATTTGTGTAAAGAATTGTTGTATATGCTATAGGACATCTACGTTTTCTGAATTTCCATTGTCAGGAACATTGATCCCATCTAGTTTGTTTTGGTTTTGTCTCGACTTGTATCTAGCGAAAAAATACTTTGTCAACTTTTCACCTTTTTCAATTCATCTGGCCTTGGACCTGAGAAGCCATTTGTCTATGAGATCAGAATTTCTTTCTCAATGAGATTCGTCAAATTTGTTATTTGTTCATCTAAGTATATCCATCCTGTATTTTTGGACCGGACTATTTTAAAGTGCGTCAACTTTTTGTGGAGTCCTTCTAGCTTTGTCTTCGTAGACTTTGGTTTGTGATTATTGACTGAATGTTCAGTTTGCAACCGTCCCAGTCTTGTGTGGACGTGGGGTCCTCAATTTCCTCTATAACTTCTTGACTCAACCTGACATTCTGGAAGCAATTTTTGTTGAACCGCCACTGCATACTATGTTTCTTGATTGGTCTGAAGAAAAGCGAACACTCTACCAATAGGTGGTCAGAGTTGCCAAAACAAGTTTTAATGCCAGAAATATCATGTCCGAAGTTCCTGTCTATAAAGATGTAGTCTATGCAGGTACCCATTCTGCCGTTGTTTCTGATATTTTGGAAATAAGTCAGAAATGGGTTTTCTTCTGAAAAATCATTTGCATTGTGGAAATTTTCCATCTTTTTTTGTAAAGTCTTTCTAGTAGGGTCATGCTGTTGAGGAGCTTGGCTGACTCTATTTTTGTTAGGAGAGATATTGGTATTGAAGTCACCTCCGACGATTCTATTAATTCTTCCTCTCTGCATACACATTTGTTATTCTATATGTCCTTCCCTGGAAATATATCTTAACCATTATCACTCTGTCATCGTGAGAAATTTGAGAATCTATAAATTCGATTTTTTTGTTTCCTGCTAAGATGGCAGTCTTACTAGACCAAATGGATGCGTACTGCCATTGATGACTTAAAAAGTCTCTAAGCTTTGCGTCTTTCAAATTAGTTTCTTGCAACATAATAATGTCTAAATTATACAATTTTAGGAGAATGAATGTATTTTGTCTCTTATTTGCACTAATTAGTCCTTTTATATTGAGTGTAGCTAATTTTATCTTTTGGTTAACAGACATATGTACGTAAAAGGTATGAAACCCTTTTGGGTCAGATACGGTTTGGGAGAACCTGTTCTCTTATATCGCATTCTTACGTGGAACTGCCTAGTTGTACCATTATTTACGTTTCTTGTGGGAGTCAGTTGTTTATAGGTGACTATGGTGAAGCCATCGTTTTCAGGTGAATTAGTGCTACTTGCAGCCAGTGAAAAAGATTTGAAATTTTTTTTTTGTTCTTTGGGAACATAAAATATTAAATTAATGTTCCCAAAAAATTTTTAATGTTCCTATAACTAAATCTCTTTCTCTCTCTCTCTCTCTCTCTCTCTCTCTCTCTCTCTCTCTCTCTTTCTCTCTCACTCCCACTCTCACTCTCACTCTCACTCACTCTCACTCACTCTTTCTCTCACTCACTCACTTTCACCTACTCTCTCACACTTACTCACTCTCACTCTCTCACACTCTTTCACACTTCACACTCACATTCTCTCACTTTTTCTTACTTTCTTTCACTCTCTCACTCTCTTTCTTACTCTCTCACACTCTCTCACACACTCTCTCACTCTCTCTTACTTTTTCTCACTCTCACTCACTCTCTCTCACATACTCTCTCAACTCTCACTCTCTTTTTTTCTCTTTCTTATATAAAAAAACTATCTCTATATTCCAAATTTAATGTTTATAAATTTTTTTAAATGTTTCTCAGAATACTGGGAATATCAAATCTTTAACACTGCTTGCAGCCTTTGCTGACGGTTCTGATAAGGTGGTTATTTGTGTTAGGGAGCCGAGTTGTTCTGGGGCTCAGTGTATGCCCTGGCTAGTTTGTCACGTAGCAGTTCCTTGTTTTGGGCCAGATCGCCTGCACCTCTAGAGGGGGTTGTACCAATCGGGAAACTGCCTTCTCTGGTGTCACCTGGTTTTTTCCCCATTCTGCAGTGATACCTGTCCTGCTGTTTCCTTTTCCGGCAAAGCGCCATCTGTGACGGTCTTTGTTGCTTCCTCCATTGTTACCTCATTTTCCAAAAAGGTGTCAGGCTTGTAGTATTTTCACTCTGGGAGGGGGTTACTAAGAGCTCTGTGTCCATTTCCTCTACTGGGCTGTTGTTCGCATTCCCAAAATCCTAATTCATGCGTGCGTTTTGTCTAGATTCAATAGATTCCCTAAATTGAATGCAGTGTGACCTTCCTGGTCACAAAAGTAGCAAACTTTTGGGGCAGATTTCCATTAAGTAGAAACCTTATTTTCCCAAACGTGAGTGAATCGTAGTAGGTGCCTTTCTAGGTCCGGGTTATCAGTAGTTTCAAAGATGACTACCTATTAATCCGGAGTGCCTTCGATCATTAGAGGTTTGATGACGGCAATTTTCCTGAAATTTTCGAAAGCTACAAGCAGAGCCTCTGAGACCTGACTTTTTTATCTAAGGGTACATTGCAGCATCTAACAGGTAGAAAGGATTTTCTTCTGTCGGTCGGAATGTATCTGTAGTAAGTCTTATTAAATATAACAATGCCCTTAGCGGCATACTGTTTTCGTTTTACCTCGTTAATAAAAGTGATTTCCAAGTGCGTACAGACCCCTTTAGTGAAGTGTTGCTTGGTGGTGCTAACGTCATATTTTACCTGATTAAACATGGAAAACATAATCTCATTGAATGAGCCCAACATTCCTTGAATATCAATTATTAGCACATTATCATTATTTGTTCTAATATTTTGTCTTGGAGAGAAGGTAGAATAGGTTGATTGTCCTCTTTTCAACTTGAGAAATAGCGAAGTTCATTTTCTGTTCGAACTTATTGAGGAAGGTTCCTTCCTCTTTTTCCGGTTATGTTCAAAGAGTGCTTGTTTTGGTTTTGGTTCTAGGCCTAAGTCCTCGTCCGAAAGTGAACATTCTTCTATGAGTTTCTTTTGTTCTAAGATCAAGTCTTCAGCTACCTCCTCCGTCGGTGTAGTATTTGAAGGACCTGGGACAGGTTGTTTGATTTTTGTAGTCATTTGTGTGTCCATGGAAGTAGTTTGTACGTTTGTGATGTCTTTGAGAGCACTAAGTTCTTGCTTGGTTTTGTCATACCAGGAAGGTTCCTGAGTTTCTTGTAGGAAAGTGCCTTCAGTGTTTGTTTCCATTGAAACCTTAGTATTGTTTTTTGTTGTAGCTTGTTGCGATGGAACTTGTATTTTCTTAGCTGTATTTGTTGACCTGCTTTCTTTGTTTATTTTTTTGTTGTTGTTGTTGTTTTTATTCTCTTTTTCCACTTTAGATCTTTTTGGTGCCATTTCTTTCGAGAATATAGCATCGTCAAGCACACTGTAGTCTCTTTTCTTACTTCTTAGGGAACTAGCCCTGTTTACTCTTGTTTCTGTAGCCTCATTTGTTCTTCTAGTCGTATGTATTTTGAAAAACTGAAATTACTCTACTCCAAACTTACGTGTACTGGAGAGAGTACATGTAGATCACTCCTTATTGATTATAGTTTTTTGATAATGATTGAGAAAAGTTTCTAAAATTCTAAATTATTTATCAATTTATATTTTCAATTTGTCTAACTTAAATTCTGTCTAATAAAAAGATCACCAGAAAAATATTAGTATGTCATGCCACAATTTTGTTCTCAGGAATGGAGTAATATTGCAGTATTGAAGATTTCATATAGTATATCATTATATTGTAAATTAAAATTGTATATGTATATACACAAAATCTTGCATCTTATTGGATAAATACATATAGTGAAGCAGGGTATAAATACATAAATACATAGGAACTTCACATATTTTGTATTGTATAAAATTTTTAGAAAGAAATATTAAAAGAATTTTTACAACCTTAATTTGTTTTTGGAAACTTATACTGTTATTCTCACATTTATGTGACATAAAATGTAAGTAGATTATATAGGTATTACATATTAAAACAGCCCATTTTTACAATTTTTTGAAAATGAGTTTTTATCAAATTCATATAAATTTTAATATGATGGACATTTTTTAATTATAAATGAATATCGATTTGCATAATAAAAAATTAAGATAATGTAAAAGAAAAATTACATGAGACTGCGAAGTGCCAACACATCATGAGATTACCTGATAGTCACCTGTTGCCTTTAACTATGAAATTTGATAATCCCGGATCAGTCCTAAAATTAAAACAAATGATTAAACTCAATTATCTCAAAATAAAATAAAAGTAAAAATGGGCTGTTTTAATATGTAATACCCATATTATAATGAAATTTGAACTTATTTTATGTTTGATTTTAAAATTTTTTGAGCTTTTTTGTTAGTTTTTTTTATAGTTAAGTTAGAGTTTAGAGGTAGAATTATTAGAAAAAGAGTATAAATAGATTTTAGTAGGGCTTATATTTTTAAATTGAAATTCCTAAATTTCACAATGATAAATTTCATTATTATTTGCAACATTTACCTTATATATATATATATCTTGCAAATTTTGATAAATATACTTTTTGAGTAAATTATATGTAAAACTACTAGTACTGCAGTATATGAACCTTGTGTTTTTGAATTGTTAATTTTTTTTGGAGATTTTAGAAGCCACATAACTATTTGTATTAATCGACTAAAATGATTGTATATTTCATACTTGTATATAATTTGCTTATATGACAAATAGTGTAAAGAATAATATACATACTAATCTAAATATATATATACTAGGCTAATGCGTAGCATTGTGAGGCCGGAGTGAAAATATTTTAAAATTCAAATTTTTAAATAAAACTAATTAATTATTTTAATATAATATATAATGGTTGTATATATTTAATAATACAGTATATAATATGGGGTCTGTTTCTTGAAAGTAACCTTATGGGACATAGTAAATCATATAATCAAAACTTGATTTTCAAGGAACAGACCCCATATACATTATTTAAATCTAATTTGTTTATAAGTGTCTAGCTAATAATTTTACTATAGCTTATACTAATAACGGTAATATTAAAAAATTATCGGTTTCAAAACGATTCAACTTATTAAAAAGACAAGGAATTGCTTGGAAATTTTACAAAACGTCTACAAAGTTTCAAAACCAAATTTATGTTCGAATATTTTATGTTAATATGTAAATTTTAGGCATCCAACTAATAGAATATGTAAATTTATTAAAAATTCGTACAATAAGTACAAACAAACAAAAAAAATCGGTGATAAAATTTGATCATAGTAAAATTACTAATACTCTGACATAGTTTTGGTCACTCCAGTAAGGGCAGTGTCATTAATCACCTGATTATTTTTTATCAGAGGCCTACCCCCCTCCCTCTTCCTTAATATATAAATAGTCAGGTTCTTATATATAATTTTAACTTTTTTTACCCCCCTCCCCCCCTAAAAAATCACCTGATTTTTGTTACTCCCCTAAATCATGTATATACTTATTAAATACTTACTAAATTGGCTCCGATTTAAAGGAAAGAGGGTTTAGACAGGCTTGTACATTCCTATATTATATGACAAAGGCCGAAATATAAGTTAATTAAATTAGGTGCGAAAAAGATCTATATATTTTCGTTATAGCGTGATCAGTAAAGTATTACCACAGTACTGTAAATTGGAAATTACTATATATAAAAACTCGGGTCACTTACATTTCAACAGTTTTAAAAGCATATAAAAGACCCAGATCTTATCTATTTTTTAAAGAGAAAAATGTTAAAGAGAACGCATACTTGCATAATCTACAGATCTATATATTTTAAAAAGGCTGTATTTGAGTAATATATAAAACCTCGGGTCACTTACATTTCAACAGTTTTAAAAAAGCATATAAAAGACCCAGATCTGCGAAATAGTATACTGTATTTTGAAGAGAAAATGGTAAAGAGAACGCATACTTGTGTAGAGTAATAAAATTATTTAATTGGCAGGTCTGTTTGTTGATTTTTTTTTTATCAGAGATTTTTTTTTTACGCGACACGCGTGGGGATGGACAAAAAATTTCCAAATTGTGGTTCTGATCTAATTTTATGTAATTGATATAAAAAAAATCAAAAAAGTAATTTTTTTAGATCAAACCGCATCAAAAACGTAACTTTTATATCACCATGCGTAAACACTAAATGTCCGTCGCTACGCTCCGGCCAATTAAAGCCTAAATATAATATGTATAATTATTTTAAGAATTTGAGTCACAAACTAAAGCAATTTATATTTAAAATATAGTAATTTTATATACTAGTTATATGACTAGATTATAATTGTAGTGTTCGGATTGGATTTTTCTAAATATCTCTGGCCAGAGATATATAGCTTATATGTCTCTGGCCTTTTTGGCCAATCAAAAAACGTGAAATCACATGATTCAAGTTCATGTGTTTGATCCGATTGCCGATGCAAAATCGGACGCGCATCACCAGATCCGGATAGATAAGTATAGATCATCTTTTGATCTGTTTTTTTTTTTGTTATTTGTTTTTTTTTTACTTACCTTCGCTTTCTTCGCTTTCCCTTCTTGCTAACTAATTTTTTTATTTTTTTATCCATTTTTTTAGCTTATTGTTATCTTTCATTGTGCCGTCACTGTCGTTGCAGTTGGTGTCATCGTTGGTGTCGTCATTAGGTTTTCTCTGGGTTCGGCGTCTTATAGGTGATTGTGTAGGTGGTCTTATGGGTGGTCTTTCATATTTCTTTGACAATCTTGCGGGTTGTCTTTCATTTCGTCGATGTTTTTGTGGAGGGTGGTCTTATATTCTTCTTCTCTTCTTTGGCTTGCTTAGGAACGTGGAATCGGTCAGTGTAGTGGCTCCGGTAAAGGTTCGTCTTTTTTCTTTTTTTTTTTTTTTTCTTATTTTCTTTAACCTGTTTAGGCTGTTTTTTTAGGTTTGCCAGAATAAAATCATCGCCGTTCGTCATTGGTGTCGTCGTTGTCGGTGCCTCCTTTCGCCGCTAATGTTGTTTGTTGATGCCTCTTTTTGTCGATATTTTTGTGAAGGGTGGTCTTATATTCTTTTTCTCTTCTTTGACTTGTTTAGGAACTTTCCACTTCGTTGCTACTGATATCGTGACGAGTTGATTTCGGTGGTGCCATGTTGTACCAATGCTGCGTTATGCTGTATTTTGCTAGTGTTGTTTGTATCGCTGTATCGCTGTATCGCGGTATTTGTAACGCATGCCGTGTGCCGTATTATGCCGTATTTTGCCAAAGGTCATTTATATCGTGTTTAGGGTTAGGGTTAGTAGAAGATAGGATGGGCCTAGGGTTAGAGTTAGGGTTAGGGTTAGGGTTAGGTAGTAGCGTGAAGGTAGTGTAGAGATAGTAATTATCCGGGTTAGTGGTAAGTTAGATAGTACAATAGTAGCACGTGATTATGTAAGTATGGATTTATTTTGTTGTAAGTTATCATAAATAAATATGAAAATATATATAAATATAAGAAATAAATATATAAAATCGCTTAGTTTGTGTATTAGTAATTTTTTAATTTTAAAATTTTTTAATCAGTTTGATCATTAATGCACAGCCAAGTTAGTAAAGTGTGGTCGGATGTCAGGTTACACAGTCTCTTCTGATCACCTGATGGGTCAGAAAAATGGGTCACATGACTTTTGCTTATTTTGATTGGTCAATAGGCCAGAGATATATAAGTTATATATCTCTGACCAGAGATGTTTAGAAAAACCCGTTCAGATCTAGATAATCTGTTTATCTAAAGATAATTATCTGTTGAAAAAAATCATTATCCGTTATCTATATTTGTTCATAATTCCATTATCTGGATAACTATCTAGATTATCTGTTAATTATCAGATACTAGATGAACATAATACAAATATTGTATAACGCAGAATTGTGTCAATTAAATAAACGTGTTTACATCATAACACATGAAAAAATATCAAGAAGAAATAATTCATGATCATATGAGATTGCCGGATAAGTAATAATAAATTAAAATTTAAAGCTCTTGATATTTATATGAAATCGTAATTTATATCAAATTTTCCTAGAGTGCTGTTCCTGCATGTCCCAATTTTTTGATATTTCAATTTCTTGCGAATGATTTCAGGGCAGTTTGTATCCCATTTTTTTCTATTTCTTTTGCTTGTGGACGGGCCGAATTGAAATAGATCAGAACAAATAAATTTACAACTTGTTAAAAATCGTTCAAAAAGAAGGAAACAAAAGTTATAATGATAAAAAAATACGTATCTCAGATCATTTCTTTATCACTGCCACAAATTTGAGATTTTTGTCGATTCTCATAACCAAGTATCGCGTCCACCTACAAAAAACCAACCTTTTTACTACTTAGAAATCCAGGTGGCAAGTGCCTTTGCAGGCCATCGTTCTGGTCCATTTATGCTTTTCAAAATTTAGTCTGTCCCGAAGTCTGACAATCTTGAAAAAAGAGACTTTTAAGAAAATATCTTTTTAAGTGTGAAAAAAGAATGAGGGGGTGAAGGTTGTCATGTATTTTGTGTCGCATAAAATTCTATAGCTTATTTTCTCATAGTCATCGCTATATTGATTGCTGTTCCATTTTATATATAGAATAAGATCCCGATTCTGCTGTGTTATTGATTTTTGATCCACTTGACATTACCTAACAAGATAAGCAAGTGATTAGTTCGAACATCGTATAAATATTCTTACAGTCTGTAATTTGAAGGACACTTTGTAACAGACGATATAATAAAAAAAAAGACGAGATTCTTATCTTTTCTTACGCTATCAGGGTTAGGAAGAAAGTGTAAAAAAAATAAAATAGGAGAAATTAATGACATAAATGTACGTACTGTATGTACAGTACGTGTCAAAGTTGAGCATATGCACATGTATGCAAGGCTAGCCAATTATATCGCATAAAGGGTATATTTGCATTCCACTATTTCACCTGTTTCACTATATATATTAATACAGATAATCTATAAATAATTATCCAAACTTAAAGTAACTATCCGGATAAATTATCTTTTGAACAAAATCATTATCTGTTATCTGTATTATCCGGATAATCTGGATAAAAAATCTAACAGTTCCAAACACTATATAATTGTTCATATGACTAATGGTCATATTGGTCATAAAAATAAGTTATAATTTATATGACCAAAACTTATATGACTATCATTATATGACCATTATGACTAGTGGTCATATAAAAAAATATAATATGACTCCTCTATTCCTTCGGCCAGGCTTTCGTGCTAATCAGGGTTGATTTTAATGCTTGAAGAATGCTAAGGTTCCTTTTGGCTCTAACTTTCCCTAAAATTACTTCTCTTTCAAAACAGGCCCAAGTAGAACTGCCTGTACATAAGCATTTCCATATCATAATGAGTCTCACATTTAACATGTTCTGGATGACAGAGGCGCCCAGTCCCCCTTCGTCCAGGTTCTTTTGGAATGTCGCATATTTGGGGAGGAACTTAGATTTTTGCTTAATCCAGCTTGAGATGAGATCATTGATAGCTAAAATATGCTTTCTTTTGGGAGGCAGAATGTAGGCGGCATACCATATTCTAGAAAGAACTAGGGACTTGGCCAGCATTATTTTCCCCCTGAAGGATATGTTTCTCACGTTTAGTTTCTCTATTTGGGTCTTTATTTTGATGATAGTTTCCTCCCACAGTCTTTGTTTAGGCGAACTGTCCCTTAAAACTTCAAAGCCTAGGATTTTAAATAGGGTTTGTTTAGAGATCTTTTCATATTAATCTTCCCCTGGCAGGTTTACATTTTCTGCAAAGGGCGTTAACGGGACCAGTTTGGACTTTTTCTTGTTTATTTTAGCATTTGAGGTTTTCTCATAACCTTCTAGTACCTTTGTTATAGTCTCTCAGTCAGAGCAAGAGCTGATACCTAAGAAAAATTATTGGCGTATGACGTAAGTTTGAAGAAATGGTGAGCGCCTAAAGGTATTCCCCTAATTTTTTTATCAATATTTAGTAGTAGTGGTTCGAATGCTAGTATGTAAAGCAGGGGAGAGAGGGGATCACCCTGTCACACCCCGCGCCCCACCTTGAATGGAGAAGATATGGACCCGCCTCCAATGATATGAACCACTTGATTTTTGAAGAGGTCTTTTATTAATTTTATTATTTTCTTGTCAAATTTCATTTTTTTTCCATTATAAGAGCTAGGAATTAGTGATTAACTCTATCAAAAGCTTTGGCCTGGTCGATTAGAAGAATCCAATGCTGCTCAGTTGAGTCACGTGCGTTCCGCAATGTAGTCATTATATCCATGGCGGCGTCTACAATAAACCTTCCCTTGATGAAACCCTGTTGATGTTCTGGAATGATTGAACTACAGATTTCGTTCATTCTGTCTGCGAGAATTTTCATAAATATTTTAACGTCCCCATTGATCATTGTAATAGGACGCCAATTTTCTACTAAGATTAAATTTTCTCCTTTGGGTATTAACGTTATCAGACTCTTGTGCCAGAAAATTGGCATGGATCCTCCGACTAGCATCTCATTGAACACCTTTTCTAGGACCAGTGTTATTGATTTACATGTAAGTTTGTAGAATTCATAAGTAAGTCCGTCTGTTCCTGGCGATTTGTTATTTGGGAGAGAGCTAATGACCTGTGCAATTTCTTCTGCTGATATTGGTTTGAGCATGTTGTTATTCCTTGAATCTGAGACTTCTGGAAGGTCGTTTACGAACTTTTTTGCTTCTGATTTGTCCATGAACTCTGGAGTGTAAATTTTTGTATAGAATTGTTGTATGTATTGCAGAACATCAGCGAATTATATATACGTAAGCTTACGTAAGATATTACGGCCCGTAATATTACAAAAATCTTACGATTGATACAGCATATTACGCAATATATTACGCTATATTACGGTAATATTACAGTAATTATTTCGAAATATTTCGATATATATTGCAAATAAAAAAAATGCAAATTACCCCTTACAGGGGTCGCGTACTCATGCAGATCAATAAACTAATGCGCGCAGGAGGTAATATTTTGCATTGTTTTACAATATTTTGCAAATTTTCGCAAATTTTCAAAATTTTTTAAAAAATAAATAAACGATATACATATTCACATAATCATACTTTTTTACAGGTTTTCGCAATATTTCGCACAGTTTCGCAATTTAATATAAAATTTTTATTTTTTTATTTATTATTATATATTATATTTTACATTTATTAAATATACATTTTTAATTAATATTACAGTACAGAGGTCATACGTTAGCAATTCAGCAAAACCCCCCAAAATTTGAGAAGCAAAAAAAACTGTTTTTGGCAATTATCTTGGCATCTAGTAGACCAATTTGAATGAACTTTTTTTTAAAATGAAGCTCTCAATGAGGCGCATCTAACAAAAAAAAGTTCATTCAATTCTGATTACTGATCGGAAGTTATTTAAGTAAATAGATTTTGACGTTTTCAGCAAATTAGGTCAAAATTGGCCAAAATCCAGATATAACCTATATGAGAGATGTCCGGGGTCCTAATATTACATACTTTATTATATATTACATATTATTTTTACATTATTACAAATATTTTAAACTACTTT